>PVKE010002758.1:0-78901 GCA_004027555.1 Craseonycteris thonglongyai
AGTAGGTGCCTGCCCTGTATAGTGATGAGAAGCAAATGAGATAAAGAGCTCAGAGCACATTATGTACTCTGCCCCACAGGGTGAGCGCTGAATGCCTACTAGCCTAACAGTAGAGCTCAGAACACGGACATTGAATGTGGCTCTTCCAGGCTTCAGAGGAGTGCACAGTCATGAGCACTAGGCAAAAGCCCGTAGTCATGCAAACAGCGTGATGTAATCATAAGAGAATTCCAAACGCAGTACAAATGGTAAAGGCGCAGTCATGAAGTTACTGTGGAACACCCTGTTTCTAGTGGTAGAGATAGCAAAGGGGTGTGTGTGTGTGTGTGTGTGTGTGTGTGTGTGTGTGTGTGCGCGTGTGCGAATGAGCCATGGATTGCATTACTATATAAAGCAAACAGGCTGTCACCTACTAAAAGTAATCAGTCAGTGTCCGTGGTAAAGTGGTTTCAGGTCATCATACAATGCACCAGCATAGACCAGAAGTCAGTTCTCCGTCATCTTCTTTCTGATGAGCTTCATGAGGGAGTTTTTTGAAATGTGTTTGAGTAAAAAAAATAAAGGTGACTCATAAAAGTCTTGCACATTAGTAATCCCTGACATAGGATCCCTAGAAAGTCCTATGGGACATAAATTTAGACTCTAAATGCCACTAGGTGGCAGAAGAATATTACGAAACCTACCACTCACCACAGACTAATAGGGGTGCATTGCCCTCTCCTCATTATGCTCTGGGCACCCTGCAGGCAGGATCCTAAAAGATATTTCCTGTGATTCAGGCTTTTATTCCTTGCCTTTCCACATGCTCAGCCCCTGAAGACAGTGTGACCTTCGATGGCAGGCTCTAGCATATTCTAGCATATCATGAGTGTGATTCTACTGTTGCCCCAGACCCTGAACAAACAAACACACAAACAAACAAACAAACAAAAAATATATATATCAAAACCTTCCAACCTTGAAAATGTTATTTTTCAGTCTTCGCGAGCTGAATGGTTGGAGGAAAGGGCAATGTTCTTATGGGAGAGGCTGAACCCACCACACTGTGATGCAGTCTTTGTTCTTTGCATCTGGCGGATCCTCAGGCCACTTCTCAAACCACCTACCCACTCCAAGGAGGGGCGAACAACTCTACCGCTATCAAAAATCTTTAACTGCTTCATCTCAAAGATCATTCTGTTTGGACATTGAACATAGTTTCTAACACTTCAAATTTGGGAAGGCTAGTTTGAACTCAACTCGAGTGATTTGATTTACTCAATAGGTCTTCTTTTTCATTTTTTAAAAGGAAAGGCTCTGGGTCTGAGTTAGAAGGTATTCTTTTTTATTTCCGAGTGCTGGCCCAGCTGTGTCCTACCTGGAGGAAGTTCAGGATGAGCATGATCAAGCAGCCCTGTAAGCAGCGAGGAAATGCCCACCTGGAAAAAGAGCTGCTTTAATGTCATGTCACCCCCACGTGAAGCAGAAATCCAGTGGCTTCTTGAGGATTTCCAATTGTATTGTAGTCAATAGAATCTGCTAACAATAACAAAACGTCCCCTCTGTCATGTGTAACCATCCAATTAATTGGTCTCATTTTGGGAGAAAAATGAGTCTCCTGGTTTAAGAATCATGCCCTACGCTTCTACTCCCACACGGCAGTTGCTGTCTGAAAAATGGAGCAGGGTCGGCTGAGGGGACAACAGGGTGTGTGGCCTGAAAGTCATACATGTGAAGACATAACAAAGACCTTACAGTTTGAAAGGGCACCTTATGGACAAGACAGGGAGCTTGGGTTTGGAGGTGGCAACTGAGTGTGCGGGACCCCTTTCCTCCTGCCTGGGCCCTAAGTCACCGTCGGTTAATAGCTGACGGATCTTTCTGTCTGTGTCTCCATCTCTGATGTAGGCATGGCTTACTGAGGAGCCACTAGCCTTGGGTGTGAGCGGAGATGTCGGCAGAGCTCCTCTGCACGGTGGCCATATGCTTCTTCTGTGAGAGGAGCTTTCCAGCAAACCATCTGTTTCTGGGCTTTGGGAAGAAAGTGGGAAAGAAAATCCAGCTTTCAAATTAGGAACAAATGAAAATTCGGGGGCTTCCGAATTAAGTCAATGTAATCATTTCCTTCTTTAAAGAACCCTTACGCCCCTGCAAGCTGGGAGCCGGGGCCGAGTTCCTCTTGCCTTCTATAAAGGGTTTTTGGCAACGCGGCCATCTATGAATCAAAGGAAGCCAAGCGCACAGCCTGCCCACGGCCAGGGCGGGCAGGGAGGCCCAGAGCCAAGGCTTTGGAGAACTAAAAGGCGGGGGAGGAGCTGCACCCTCGTTTCTGAGCGGTTCACCTCTGTCCCTGTGTCTAGGCAGGGTTCTGAAAGGTGCCGTGGAGCTGGGCAGTGACTCCCCTTTGGAGCTCCAGCCACTTCATTCTGCCCACAGCTGCTGGTCCCAGCTCCCTTCTCAGATCATCACTCACAGATCCCTCGTGGTGGCGGAAACCACTGCCCTGCCCTTCCTTTTGCTTCTAGAACCCCAGCTTCACCTCCTTCAGTGCCCATCATCCCCATGCCAGCCTTTGGCTCCGGGTCCCTCACAACCCACAGATGCTGACCAGGCTGATTTCTGCCCTTGAGAACCTCAGCTCTTCTCAATGATTTTCTCTCTAGAAAAGGAAACTCATTAACTGTCCTGTTTAGATGGTTTCTGGTTTGGTATTCAAATTTTTTTTTTCTCAAGGAGCCCTCTCCCTTTGGTGTGGGGGAACATTTGCTTTTGTAGCTAGGGGACTTTCTGGGGCTTGGAGCCCCGTACTAGGGGCGCACTTAGACATTTGCAAACTTGCTTGTAACGGTGACTGGAAGGTACAATGTTTTCCTCGTAAGAACTCCATTGTGCTGTGTTGGGACCCAGCAGTGTGTCCTCCCGTGGTGGCTATTTGGAAGGTGGACAATCAGGTACCCCATTTTATGATGCTTGGGGATCAGCAGACTTAAGTTTGCCTTTACTTCACGGGTTTCTAGATGAGAGGGAGAGGCTGCATTCCTGAGAACCCGGCACATCTAAGAGTCACGTATCTCCTAAGCCCCCATATCACACAGTTTGGTTGGGAGGCCAACTTCTCCTGTTGACTTGAAGATCACAGATTTGAGGTTGGCCTTTGGCCTGACTGGAATGTGTGCCAGTTGTGCAGTATTGATAAGGATCAGCATAGTTATCCTGAAAACGCCAATGATGAGCATAACAAAGACCCAGAGGAATGTTTCTAATGAATCCACTTCATCTATAGCACTTACGTTAATGAACAGGAGCCCAGATTCTCAAGAACACTTAGGTTTTGGTCTTGGAGCTGGGCAGGGTGCAAAATGCTCATCCAGAGAGGTCCTCGGCTGAAGCAGGGTTGGAGAACCCAGAACATGACCACTCCGCGGTGTCTGCAAGCATGGATTATGTCATTGTCACTTTCAGCGGTTGCTATTTTAGCCAGGTAGTGTCTGATCTCTGCCTGCTGGCAACGTCTGCAGCACCCTTCCTCCGGCCGACCCCCCACCCCCCAGCAGTGACAAATGCTTTTGTAGCACTTTCACCAGGGGGAGTGATCTGCCCGAAATAGAACTTGGCTCCTGGGCCGCCAGCTCCAGAAAAGGCTTTATGACTGAGGGGTTCTTGTTCCCTCAGCTTTGAGAGATGTGTCTCCAGAGGTCAAGCCCAGTTGGGACTTCGAGAGTGAGTGTCCCCTCCTGAGGCAGGGAGAGAAAAGAGGAAATGAGCTCCAAATGCAAAACATTGCTCACCCTGGGGTTTCAGTTCCGTTTCCCAATGCGAAGCCAAGGGGAGTAGGGCTCCAACCTCAGAGTCAGTGGGAGGCAGGGAAAGCATTAGGGTAGAAGTGAAGCGTTGGCCCCTCTGAATGAGCGCTCACTGCTGGCTTGGGCGAGGGTGGGGGTGGGGCAGTGCCTGGCAGTTGTCCCCAAAGGAAACAAGTCTGGGTCAAAGGGCTGTTCTAACTGGAATCAGATCTACCTGAAAAAGTCTGCTGTTGCCCAGAATCTTTGTCCTTTTCTGTGTGTGGCTCAAAGAAGAAATATGAATATTGGATACATAAGGATAGAGAAGAAGAGATGTTTTAAGCGTTCCCCCTGAATTATTTTCCAGGGCTGCCTAGGATCAAAAGGCACATTTTGCTATAAATATTCATAGAACTCAAAGTCACCTGAGATGAAAGGAACATTATAAGTTGTGTCTCTGTGTGTATACTACCCCCTGGCCCAGGCAATTAAATAGCATTGAAGTAGTAAGTGAATCAGAGACTCATTACACATTAGTAACTATGCCGCAAAGTTTTTCCCCTTAAGTAAATTGTTTTATTTGATTAAGGGTTTTCAAACTAGGGCATGTGGACTAAAGTTCACTCTGCCCCTTAGTGGGTGGTAACCCCTTTGAGCTTGTCTGTATCAGTGTGCTAGGACTGCCAAAACAAAATAACGCGAAACGGCAAGCTGGCCAGATGAATTCAATAGCAAATTTTATTAAGCGGGAGAACGCTCCTAACTTGTCTTCCTACATGGCTCACAGGGAGCCTCACCAAAAATAACTCTTGCCTCCAACAACTTTCCCCTGACTCTTCCTTCCTCATTCACAGAAGGCTGCTCAGGGTTTCGAGGTTCAGAAGAAGTTGGAGGTCACCCTGGGTTTGGGACTGGGGCCACATGTGCTAAACTAAGGCTGAAAAGAAATTCAGATTCTGTCATTCTTAGAGATTGAATATTTGATAGAGTGAGGCAAACCTGGGTTCCCTGGGGATGCTGGGATAGCTCAGCAGGATGAGCAATTGCCTTGCAATCACAAGGTCCAGGGATCCAATCCCAGCCCCGGCCCATGCAAACCTATGTGCTGAACTTGACACACCTGGAAACCTCTGGGATTCCAGCGAAGGTTCTCCCCTCCCATGAGGGAGGCCTCTGGTTCGGTTCTCGCCCTGTGAAGCCCCACACCCACCTGTGTGGAATGAAACGATGTCACAACTAATGACGCACAACTATGGAGACTGCTCTGGACCCTTCCCCTTTCTCTATCTCTCACTCACCTCATTTCAAATAATGAAATAAATCTTAAAACAAAAACAACACAACCTGGGTTCCCTGAAAAAACAATAGCCAATTACACACACACACACACACACACACACACACACACACACGAGTGCAGAGGCCAGAAAAGTTCACACCTGTCCTTGCATAAGGAAAGTAGCATTGGTATTTTTTACAGTTAGGGATTCTCCTCCTGTATGATAGAGTTCCCTTCCTTCTCTCCCTTGAATTTGGAAACTTCAAAGCTGATGGAGGAGTGTAATGCCTACGTCTCCTGTCTCAGCGATGGAAACCCCTTCTCTGTTGGGCTCTACGTCCTATGATGGGCTGTGGGCAAGATGGGCAATATGGGCACACCCTTCATGCATCTCCAAGAGCACCCTGGGGACAGCTCAGTTTTTCTAGCTCTGAGTCCTGCATTTGTAGTCTCATTGTGCAGGAAGGGGCCCAGAAGAAGTAAGAAGTCCCCAGCCAGTCACAAAACAAATACTACAATAAACTGGGGCAGAAACTAGCCTGTAGTACTAAGGTGACAAAGCCAAAAAAAAGGACGTCAGGGACATAGAGCTTGCTTTGTGAAAAAAAGCAAACTCAAATGGCAAGAGGGGAGACCTCAGGGCTTTTACTTTTTACTATGGACCAAAAAGACTATTTTGTATCTTACAAACTCCTTCTCTTTGGATTTTAATCTAGCTTTATTTACAAAACGGGACTGGAAATGGGAATGCTGAAGCCAAAAACATCAAACAGCCTTAAGTCCTTGGCTAAAAACATTAGCAGCAACACAGGAGAGGACAGGGCTCTCATCACCGCCCCCGCTCCACCCCCCACCCCTTTCTCAACACTTTATTCTAAGAGGAAAACCACAGGCCAAACGAAGCAAAAGCTGCTATGTTTCACTCACAAGCCTGTGTGGTTGGTTACAAGTGGTTTCTGAGTCTCAGGGGCTCAGGAGTAATGTCAGAGAGGGCTATTTAATATGCATTTTGGAAGAAGGAAACACAAACACATTTCCAGTCTCTTTTGCTAAACAGCAGCCTGATTCCATTACATCCATTTAATTTACGGTTTCCAAGCTCAAGGGAATCATTTCCATGTGACATTTATCTACAAAAATTTAGAACAAAAGCAGGATGTGTCCATCAGGGTTCTTAATAGCAAATAACAGAGACCAAGGTCTGTTCCCTTAAAGCAGAGAGGAATTTATAAAGTGTATGAGATGGCTTCTTGAATCCCAGGAGGGCTGGAGAAGGAAGCTAGGATGCTAGGCAGCCAGCAACCATCCTTGAACTCTAGAGCGGTTCTGGCCAAAGAGACAGCAGCTTGCCCTGTGACGGCTCCTCACACCAGACATGCTCCTGGGTCCTCCATAAGCTGGCTGTAGTGACCCCCATCCTAGCTAGCCTGCTCCCAAATCCTAATCAGGATCCTCTGTCCTCAGGTTGTTCCTCCTTCTCCAATTATCTCCATGCCAATCTCCCTCCACCTCTTTCAGGAAACCCAACCGCATCCAATGGAAGGGGCTCGCGCTTCCCAATGCGGCAGGTTGGAGTCACTCTGTCTGGAGTGGCACCTAAGGGCTTCAGCTTGGTGGACAGTGAGGTTTGAAGAGGGGATCCAAACCCCAAGCTGACTGCTTCCTCGAGGCTGGCTCTTCTAGTCCCAGTTCTGCCCTGGGCATGACAGGCACTCCTGATTCTTTGACTACTGTCAAGAGAAAATTCTCACATATATTAAAAGCCTTTTTTCCCCTGCAGGGACAATGCGCTTTATTTTCATGCAGAATGATGACCTTGGCGTCCCCCAAGATAGTAAAGGGCCCACACTACCCCCTCTTGGCTATTCCGATCAGCACCCCTGGCAAAGGTCCATGGCTGACCATTGATGAAAAGGACTTTTTCGTCCTTTTATTCTTCTCCACCTCCCTTTTGACAGTGGAGGAGGGCAGCACAAGGCCTGAGGCTAATTCTTTCTGTTACTGTGTCATCCTCAGTGTGTTAGTAGAGCAAGGCCCTATATTTTGAGCATTTATGTGCTAAAGTAACCAGCTGGAGAATGAACTCTGCCCATCTTTTCCCCTTAGCTGTAAGCTCATCGGGAAATAATGAGAGGCATTTCCCCCCTTCTTTTCCAAAATGAGGAGCCAGGTTCTGTGTCTAGGATGCCTGAACTTGTCCTGTCTCAGGGAAGCATTGAGAATGCCTTTGTTTTCAAAAGTGTGGTTATTGCAAAAGACAGGACTCAACCTACTGGAACAATGAGGGTTAAGGGGAGGTTGAAGGGTGTGGAGCCCCGAGGCTGGCCAGATGGAAGGAGGTGAGGTTCTGAAAAGGTGGAGACTCATCCCAGCTGCATGAAAGGTGAGGCTATGCATGAGGGCTGGTCACGTGGAGGCCAGTGGAGGATCAGGTACTGATGTGAAGGGACCTAGCCGCTGATATAAGTGTCCCCTGGTACCAAGCTTGGCATACAAGGTGTGGTGCTCAGCTTTAATGACTAGCTGGCACCTGTGCCAGGCCGGCCTGGGCTCACGGAGCAAGTGAGGTTTGCTTCAGATGAAACCACAGCACTGGACAGATGGCAGTGAACTGTGCCCATAGAACATAAGACAATGTGAGGTGAACCCGCTGAGCATTGGCCCCAGACTTAGAAAAGTAGTTAGGGCGCCACTAAGTTCCCAGAGTTCCTGTGTAGCCCAAGAGTTGGGGTGGGAGCTCCAAAGAATAAAATGGACTTTTGCCTGACCCTTAAGAAAAACCTCTGTCCTACAGAACATCTCTCAAACTGGGTTTGTCAGATATTTTACCCTAGGATTAGACTGGGGTTATGGAATCTGGGGAAGAATACCACAAGGGTGACGTGGACTTCTCCTCGCGTCACGTCCTATCAGGGGTACAGGACACCCTCATGACATCACCGATCGTGTCAGCCCTCATCGCTTGGTGAAGGTGGTGCCTGCCAGGTTTCCCCATGATGTTACCGTTTCTACTTTCCTATTCTCTTCTTTATAAGCCATCCAACCCGTTTTCATTTGCAGTAGAAAAATGAAAACATGTGAGGCCACTTGCAAGTGAGTGTCATGGAAAAACTCTTGTCTATTGTGTTGACGTTTGAACAAGGGTTTTCTTGAAGGCCTCTGCCTCCACCAAAAGCAGCAACTCGAATGGTAGGCATTTCAGGCGCTGTGACAGCTGGACGTGGGTGTGTGGGCTTAGGCGAGGTGATAAATGGAAGCAGTGTTCTCAATCCTACCGCTCAGACAGTGCCCTGCTCATCTGCCTATATATAGGGCCAGAGCACGGGGTAGCCTGTTCACAGACTCTTGGTATGGATTTGAAAGCTTAACACGCCTACACGTGGACAAGGGGCCGCCTTACCACTTATTTTGTAACACAGGGTGTGAGTGCAGATTTAGAAGGGCTGATGATTGTTTACCCAGGACCCATTAAGTATCTTTGGCTGAGAGTGTAATTAGAATAGGGCTCCCTTCCTATTTTAAGTCATTCCCAATAAGACAGTCGCTCCATTTCAAGAGCAAGATCTGTCCTACACCTTTGAAATTAGAAGCCGCATAAGGATAGAAATGAAAACAAGAGCCCTTACCTTCGTGTTGGTGCTCACCCAGTAGAAAGGTGCCACCCTGAGTCCTATCACCCCCAGTTTCAGCTCCAGACATCCCTGTAAGCAGCTCTTATTTTCCAGCTGCTTCCAATGACTCTGAGAATTATGGATTTTCAGGTTTAATGCTTCAGACAGATCATACTTCTGTGGTTGGACTAAGACAAAGACTATGAACCATGCAGAATAGCTGAAATGACAGTCAAAGCAGCTATTGGAACATTGCAGAAGTTGTTTATTGGGCTTCTGACTCGTAGAGAAGCAAGGAATTCAGCAACAGATTTAGAGCAATAAAGCATGGTAATGTTTATTCACACTTTGTGCTGTGGAAGTTAAAATTCAGTTCCATAAGTCTTGGACTTGGGTCCTGAACAGACATCATCTCATAATATTCCTTCAATGTGGGTTGTGTTACAGCTGTTCTGCAGGTCAGAGCGAGGCATCAATCAGGTGGAAGGCTTTTGAAGAGACTATGGAACTTAGGAAGGGACCTTGGGGAGTTCTGAGTTCTGAAAGGCCCAGCTTAGCAGCTTGGAGGCCTCCTCAAGATCAAGACCAAAGCTCATCTCCCATGTCCGTCTCTACCTGGCTCTATTCTAACCTTTTCTTTTACTCAATACCTTTGCTAGCAGGAGGCCAAGATTCTGTCTTTGCTCCTGAGACACTCACAGTTTAGAGGGGGTGGCAGCAGGGGGGAGGGTAACATGGGACACACAAGTAAACAACTGAGCTGCTGAACCAGCGGCCAGAGTGGCCAGAGTTACTCGGGTAATGAGGTAGGGGTGGGGAGGGGAGGGAATTCTCAGCAAAGACAAAGGAGCCAAAAGACTGGGAGACTTGTAGGTAATTAACTCAACCAACCTCCATGGAGACAACAATGAGATTTTGCTTCTCTTAAAAAACAAAATGACATAATAATTACACTTTATTTGGAAAAATAAACATGCAGCAGAGCTAAGACAGTTTTGTGAAAGGATAATGGGCAGAGGCAAGAGCCCTAAATATTAAAGGAGACCAGAAACCTACTTTAAAAATCTATGCTCTGGGCCTAAGAATGGGTAAATGGAGAGACGGCACTGAAGTGTTAACCTAAACAAGACTGCAGGACATTTAAGAACTTAGTAGCTCAGAAGGGAACCAAGGGGGGGAGAATTGGATTGTTCAAAAACTGGTAGAAACATTGGTTATTTTGTAAAAGATTGAAAATGCAGTCTCATCTGATATATTAAAACATATTATAGATGGATTAGCATAGAAGTAAAACACAAAGCCTCTTAAAACTAGAGGAAAATATCATAATTGAGCACATTCTCAGTACCATGTCAACATAATAAATTATTATGAAAAAAATGGGATTTTTCAATGAAATAAGGACATTTTTATGTATGTAAGGAAACACTAAACAATAAAAAGTCAAATAACAAACTAAGCAAAAAGTAAATATGATAAAAAGTAATATCCTTATTTTATAAGCAAACCATATAAAATATTAAGAAAATAGTGTGCCAGAAACATAGACAAAATACATAAACAAAAGTATAGACACTTAATAAATGTCAAAGAATGTTCGACCTGAGAGATAAAGAAGGAATGTACAGTAAAATGGAAAAATAGCATAATTTCACCTGTCAAAGGGCAACAATTTTAAAAGAAGGGACTTTGGCATATGTACTATGACCCTGGAAAATATGTTCATTACCTTTGATCCCAAATTCCACGTTTTAGAATGTATCTGAAAGCTAGAGTTTTGGAAATAGCAATGCCATTTTAAAAAGGGAACACTTTTTCCGTCCGTAAATGTACGCTAACCATAACTGAAAAACATACAGAATTATCACTGACACTCTCCTCTTTTACAATATTGCAAAGAGAAAGAGTTTGCAGCCATATCATTCAGTCAGTAACTTTGTGACCACAGGCAAGGTACTTAACCTCTCTGAGCCTTGGTTTTTAAATATTTAAAGTGAATTATGCTGTTCCATTAATTCCCTGACGTGTTGGAGGGCACGTATAATTGCTCAGTAAATGATGGGGTCCCCTGGTTTCTATGTCCTCCTCATTCTGGAACAACTGCTGAACATGCATTGGCTGATTTGATTTGCATTAACAGGCAAACCACCGTGATGGTTTAGGAATCTGGTAGAGACTAGGAATCCAGCGGAAAAGGAAAGAAGAAAGTGAATTTGGAAAATTCTAAGGATCTTGGTGCTCATGGGTACCATGCAGAACAAACCAATTCAAATGCTCCCATGGGAGAAGGTCACAGAGGCAGATAGGACCTAGGAGTCCTGAATTGCTACGAGTTAAGCACTGATCAGTCTAAAAAGAAAAAAAGCAAGCAGCTGGCCACATAAGTTTTCAGGCCATATCTACCCCGAAGGAAGCCACCAAAATCCATTGCTTCACTTGAACCTGAAAAAAACTGTCCTGAGCTTCTGCAACATGACTGTCAGGGATGCCTGTCTTACTAGCAAGACATTTGCATTAACACAAATGTCTCTGCCAGGACTGTGGAGACTCGGTTAACAGGACAACGTCTGGGTGCAATGACATCTAGTTCTCTCCCAGATTCCCACTTAAGAAATGGGAGCACCCTGTTGTTAGAGCTGGAAACTGAGGAAGACTGAATGCCACAGGCCGGGAACACAGGAATTTCTGTGTCTACAGCTCTGACCCAGGCAGATTAAAAGAAGGGATGATCTGATACGGGATGGACTGTAACATAGACTCGGGCAAACTCCCTGCCCCCAGAGACCACAGCCTGTAAAACTTCAAAGCCGAACCCACCATATCTGCAAATTCCTGGGGCTTACATTCTCACGATCCCTTCTTCCTCTTGCCCATCTGGCCCTCATCCTGCCCCTGCTTGGCCCATTTCGGCCTGGCCAGAAACTCAAACCCGTCAATGCATTTTAACGAAGAATTCACTCAGACTGGGTGCTTCCTGAGTTTAGTTGTCTTAACTCAGTGGTTCCCCATAGGGGCCATTTTGCCTCCCAGGGAACTTTCGGCAGCATCAGGACACTTTTGGTTGTAACAACTGGAGAAAGGGTGCTGGTGGCACCCAGTGTGTAGGGGCTGAGGATTCTACAGTGCACAGGACAACTCCCCACAACAAAAAGGTATCCAGCAAGATGTCAATCATTCAGACATTGAGAAACTCTGTCTTAACTGAAGAGGTGAAGGTCACAGGCTGGCGACACGACACAGTGCAGGAGTCTCTAAGACGCCCCTTTCTTCCCTCTCTCTCACAGCTCAGGACCAAAACACATTCCTCTGCCTGTCTCATGGTCTGTAGTTACGCAATTGCCTTTAGTAATAAGGATATGCCTTTGGAGTCTCAACCACTCTACCAAGCAGCTTGTCAAATTATTTCTTCCAAAGGCAGTGCTCTCCCTAAGTGAAATCCTGGGAAGTACGACTTCCCCACATCTTACTGCACACACATGGAGAGGAACTGCTTCTCTGGGAAATGAAGAGGCTTTGACCCTCACCCATCTCCACCAATTTTGAGGCGCAGGGTTGGAGAGGAAAGGGCCTGTGGGGTGGCGGGGGCGGGCAAGGGAGGGACAGAAATACTGAGATTCTGCCAGCTCTCCAGAATCTTTGGGGAGCAGTGATTTGCAGTGTTAGCACGTGGAGTGGACCGGGTGCCAGGCAGAGTTACGAACCTAAGGTCGCTTGCTCAGAGGACAACTGCATCAGGCGAAGCACGTGCCTTGCTGTAAACGTGAACGGGGGTCTCTGGCATGTAGGTGAAGCCCTCTGCCCAAGACCTGTGGCCCTGCCTCTTCCCCTTCTTTTCTCCCCAAACCATACCATGCACTTTGCCGCAGCTGCGAAACCTCTGACCTAGCCAAGTGAACAGGCTGAATTTCTTTACTTGTGTGAAACATTCAAACAGGTGGCCCATTATTTTGATAGATCGCATCCCAACACCCACTGTCACCTCTTTCTCTCTCTGAAAGGCTCGGGTCGCACAGAACACGTGAGACACAGAGGACTCCACGGTTCTAAAGATGGGAACCCGTCGGAGGAATCCAGGAAACATGCAGAAATAAACTATGAAGTAAACTCAGTGCCAAAGAAAAGAAAAAAGAGGTCTGCTGTGTGTTCTCAATCAGACCCAAGAGGACCCTGAGCTGGGGAAACAGTAAAAACAACCTTGCAGAGGAGACATCTGAGAGCAGGAGAGGCAGCCGGAGATGAAGCATGCGATTGCCAAATTGCAAAGCCCCACGGAGGCATCAGACACCACAGAAATGGTAATCAGTGAGGGAGAAGATAAGATTGAGCAATTCTCCCGGAACCCAGAGGGAAAAAAATAAAATAAAATAAAATAAAGGCGGGATTACGGGGCAAGTTGAGTAACACTGAATATCGTTTCAAAAAGAGTTTGGGGAAGAGCAGAAGGTGGAATGGAAGCAAAAAGGGGGTGGGGAAAAGGTACCCTGACCTGCTGTGGTTTAGGGGAGTGAGGATCTTCCTAGAAAGGATGGCTGCAGATCCTACCAGAACAGGTGGCAATAAGCCTGTGACATGGGATTCAGCAGCGATGAGGTTCGCCTGGGCCTGGGCCACTCTGCCCACAGGATCTTGACAGCAGTCTGTGGACAGTGTCTGCACAGGCCACACATTTTCCTCCCAACGACACTGGCAAGAGTTGTCTAACCCAGGGGCTTTAGGGGGACAGTGACAAAGATCTGATGAAAATGACTACAATTAATCGAAGAATAATCTAGCCTGTGCACATGCATGTCCTGCTCCTGGGTAACACGCCCTTCTGAGGTAGATGGTCAGTATGTGAATATGTCCCGTGCACAGGAAAGGTGGTGAAAACCCTTAGATTAGCGTGGCTGAGAAAGCTTTGCTTGTTGTGTTTGGGTCCAATTCCTCTTCAGCTTGTGTCCAGGCCTGACCTGACTCCTCCTGCGGGCCCCATGCTGGCCTGAGTGCCAGGGCTGTCCTGACTAGTCTCCGTTTCTGCGGGTGTCCTTGCTCCCAGTGCTTAAGGACAACCTTCTCACCAAGGCACTTGCTGCCTCTGCCTGTGTGTTTGCTCTGGGGGCTGCAGCCATGTGTGTCTGCTGAGGGTGCAGCATTTGGCGCTTTGTGGAGTGCATGTCCTGTGCCAGGGGGATGCGCCATCCCTGTGTTAGTTGGTGGGGAAAATCCATCCCTCATTGGAATCTGAGAAGAAGAGGCATTCCCAGACAGCAGAGACCCGGACTCCATGCTACTCCCCATGGGACACCTTAAGACACCCTTCAGGCTGCTGCAGCTCAGCATTTCCCAAGGAGCCACCCACACCTGTGCTCACATGGACACAGACACGGGGCTCATTGCTGCACCAGCACCCAAAGCTTGTCACTAACCCCCTGAGAATATGCTGCAGGGTGGTGGGGGGCCTCCCATTCAAGACTTCTGAAGTTAACGAGTGTGAGCTTCACAGCGGGTCAGGAGCGGGTAACCGGGAGATGGCAGAACATCTGCACAGGCTGGAAAACCCATTGGGTCCCCAGAGAATTCCTGTAGCTTTGAATTCCTGAGTGAGAGATGAGAAAGACCGGGGAGCTCAGATAAGGCTGGAATGTCTTCAAAAGAACCATATGGAAGAGTAGATCATGTAGATAGAGTTGAAGAACTTCTACTTTTTCTTGTTTGAAGTTCAAAAGTCTGATGCAGACTTTAGATTTTTTTTTATTTTTTTTACCAGATAGATATTTTTTGTCTCTATATTTTAAAGTGAGTTAAAACCAAATAAAAGTAAGACAAACAAAGAGGGATCGCTGGCCAGAAACGAAATGAGTGCCAGGCTCAGAGACTCAGAGGCTAGGTCTCCTTGGTAGATCCCTGGGTCCACCAAAGCCTGCTGTGCATAGCAGGCACATACTTGGAAAGTAGGAGCTAGACTGGTGAGGATGGAGAGAACGTGGGGTGGAGGAAGAGTTCCGGCGTGGAGCCTTGGGAAGCCCAAGTAAGCCTTGTGCTGTGGTTTGGATTATAACTCATACAGCCTATCTCTTTACAGGCCTATCTCCATGTGTGTGCGCTACCACAGTAATGTCCTTCGGGATTCCACCTCCATGCCCTTGGGATGCTCCTCCCACAGTGACTCTCAGGGTGGCCTTATAACCTGCTTTGGCCAATGGCTTATCCACAAACATGGTATAAGAAGCTTGAAAAGTGTTTGTGTATTAAGGCTGCCCCTTTCAGAATGCTGTCTTCGTGTGAAGAGACCCAGGCTTGCCTGTTAGAGACATGTGACCCAGCTAACAGCCAACACCAACTTCCAGATGAGTGTGTGAGGCCATATTAGACCACCCAGTCCCAGCTGAGCTGCCAGATAGATAACTTCAGCAGCATGAGTGACTCTAGGCAAGACTGGGAGAAGAACCATGGGCGAAGCCCAGCCCAGATTGCTGACCCCTAAAATCCTGAGCAAATAAAATGATTGTTGGGTGGTTTATTCTGTAGCAATGTGTAACTGACACACCATGTCAAGTGTCATTACATTTGCATCTAGCACTTTGCGCAGCACATACTGTGATCAATAAATGAATACTCCAATAGGTTTTCTTTAGGGAGGTACAGAATAAGAGAATGAAAAACAGTGGGGAATAGTTAGAGTTAGGCATTTCATCGCCTCGTGGGCCAAGTTTATCACTTGATTGGAGATCTTGTTTCATATCATCGAGTTAGGTAAAAATGGATGGTGGTGAGTTCTGTTGTCTCTCTAATTGCTTCAGGGGGTCAGTAATGTGTTTTCAACATTCAAAGAAAAGAAGTCTACCTAGATCCTTCCTTGCATTCGTTTTTCCAGTCAGATGGGGTGAGGGTTCATGTTGCAGAGGCCGCGGCCTCTGAGCTGGGTCCCTCTTTGGGAACCCACCAGGCAGGGCTGGTATGAGACACTTGGAAAGTGCATTCCTAGATGCTGTCAGTGAACTTGCACACGTTTTCCTCCCTTCCCATGGAAAGGAAAGGAGAGAAACCATGCTTAATAGATGGAACTACAAATGAATTTCATGAGAATAAAAAAAGCTTTGTAATTTCAAAGGATAGTCTTGGGTAACTCTCAAACAGTAGCTTGTCTTATGGCCCTGTGTTTGCATGCTATGGCCAATTATTTAAATAATCTGTTAATGACTACATTTATAATGATTGATTAAGTATAACTGTAAAATGAAACAAACAGACTCTATGTTAACTAGACCCTTTTGCTCAGTAGAATTTATTTAATGAACTATATCTTTTTTATCTCTTCTCCACGGAGAGCTCAACCTGGGTGAGTTTCAATTGCCAGGTCTCTCAAAAATGGGTGTCCTATTTGCACCCAAGAAAAGCAGTGCATGCACAGATCTGTCTTAACCTCAAAGGAAGGTTAACCTTTTTTATTTCCTGTAGGGTTGCCCACAGTGGAAGAAGCAGCAGTCATCTGAGGTAGTTTATTCTGCAGGTGCTGCTTCTAAAAAACCTTTCTACAGCTACTGCCCCTTCAAAGGCAAAGCCCCGGGACAGATTTTATCAGGGCGCCTTTGAATATCACCCCAGATGGAGTGCTCCTAGTGGGGGCATCTTAGGGCTGCTGTCTGGGGGCATCTCTCTGTTAACCTTGAGACTTTTTGGACACATCAAACTTTGCCGTGATTGGACATAAAGGCTTGAGCTTACAGGATCTCTGGAGGTTCAGTGTAAAGACCCCATCAATAATGAGTATCTCTGATTATTACACACAAATTCCAAGTATCTATTTCTTTGGTAAGGAGTCAATCAAAAGACAACTGCCTGTTATGAATGATTCAATTTGCTAGATGTAGTAAGCTACCGAAGAAGTATAAAATGAAGTCTCTAGTCAAGCACACGAGTGTTCTACATATCTACATAGTAGAAAAATAAAGTCAAATCAAGAAATATAAAAGGAAAAAGAAAAAACCTAATGCAAATAGAAACAAATGAAGTCAGCTGTATTTAAAGGAATAACACCACTATGCTGAATAGGGATGGGGGAGAAAATAATTCCAGAAAATTTTGAACATAACACTTTGACTGTTATACTCAGTCAAGGAGAAAATAAAAAAGAACTGCCAACAAATCTTGAACAATATTTAGTAAGTTTGTTTTGTATGGTAACACGGGTGTGGCAATGCGTGCTGTAGAACTGAGCAAATGAGTAAATGTGTCAATATTATGGGAGCCAGAGTCTTCACTGTGGAGGGAGGAAGGTGCAGATATGGATTGGAAGAAAGCAAGGGAGAACCCTCTGAGAGTGGTCTGGAATCAGAGGTATCGGCGAAACTCATGATGTCTGCTGTTACCCTCTGAGCTTAAGTTTCTGTTTGTTCTTCACTTACTTTTCTCTGTATCATTGCCCATCCTATGCCAGTCACAGAGCATTTCCTTTCCCATCACTTCAGTATATTCAAGCCCTACCTTTTCTTTACAAAGTTTTCTGTCCTCTCTCTCCCCAGATGAAAGCAACTTCTTCTCTGGACCTCCATAGTTTCATAACTGAAGTTCACTATAAGCACATTAATGTTTATTTTAGAATAAAGTTATTTATGGGTGTCTTGCCTTACCCATGATAGCACTTTTTGATGAAAGACCAATTCCTGATTCTTCTTTCTTTCTCACAGGAATTCAATATGATGTGTTCAATGAAAGAAGGAAGAGATTGTTTTAACGAGAATAAATGCAGCATTCTGAAAAAACTCTTAAAATTTAACTGTACATATACCAGAGATGGAACATGTGCCCTGATGATAAATTTTGGTTTTAGAAAGCTCACTGTGGATTTACAGTGTGATGTGGCCTTCAGAAAGCTGGTGAGGTTGCAGGACACATTCATAGAAGTGTGGTACATAGAACAAGGGAGGTGATTGGGCAACTCTGTTTGGCCTTCAGCAGACTATTTTCTGAGGTTTGGCTTTTTGGTATTGTGTTCACATATTTTTTGGCCATAATTTAAGAGCATTGTGAGCGGTACATATCGTGAGCAGAATGGAATGTATGTAATTATTTGGACTGGAAGAGAAACTCCTGGGGAAGGGAAAGGCCAAGAGATGGGAGAATGCACAAAAATTGTCTTTAAATATCCAAAAAGATACTATATGGAAGAGGAATTTGATTTATTTTGTGTCCTGCTGGGGAACAGACATAGGGTCCATTTTGACGGAGCTGGGTAGAAGGGAGATCATTGTCTCAGCATAAAGAAGGGCTTTTTGATAAACGGTTGTTTAACTTGGAATAGGTGATTTAAAGATGAGTATTCATTTTCTCCTCCTTGGCGGTGTTCTGGGAGAGGTTGTCAGGAATGTGATACAGGCATAGGGTCCAACTGGATGACTTCTAGATACCTTCCACTTCTGCCTTCCTATGGCTGAATGATGCTAATTAAGAAGACCCAGGAAACACTTCATGAACAAAATACTGTATATGCAAGTGCTAAACCAGGAAGTATAGCCAATGAGCATGAGAGGAGCCACAAAAGGAGCAGTAGCATCCTTGGGTTCGGCTTCATGGAGAAGTGCTGTGGGGTGAATAGCAGGAGGGAGGGGTGGGACTTGCTGTGGAAGGTCCAGCCTACACACAGAAGAGTTGTGCACAGCAGTCAGGCAGAGCTGGGAACGCAGGCTGAGAAGCAATGCTCATAAGAATGTGGGGTCAAATTGTGCTTTGAAAGTTTATCAGAGGAATTAAGGCATCTATTAAGTATATCTATAATTATGCCCTGGATTTGAAGCTCTAGTTCTTATTCCTATCAATCACTAGCTGAGTGACCATGAGTAAATCACCTTTTCTGGACCTTTGCAAATCAGGAGACTGGATGAGATGGTTAGGATGCCTTTCCTCTACAAGGCACAGACTCTGAGATAAATTGTTGGCTGCCATCGTAGATTCATGAGCAAAAGAGGGATATGAAAGAAGTATTTTAGGAAGGTTGATTTAACATGCAGGGCAGATGGAAGTCGGAAGAGAGTGAAAGTGGGGCGCGCAGCTGAGACACAATTCCAGTAACCGTTTCTCAAAAGCCTGTCATTCAGCTTTAATATTGTTTAGTCACAGTTTTATGCCAAAGTGTTAGGAAGCACAAAGCTTGGGCCCTCTGTAGGACAACTTTGTTTCTGGGTCAAATTAATTTCCTCTCCCCTTAAGTAATTTAAAAAAAGGCAATGATGATAGGGACACTGTATCCAGTGACCTAAGTCAGATGACTAGTTCTTTTTTGTAGCCTTTCATGAGAACAGTTTCAATGATCGGTCTCTTCACAGAGTGTTTCTCTGTTACCGTGTCCTGCAAAGCACTCAGCACCATCCAGGAAAGCACTGAGACAGGAGTTTTCACACACTGTTTTTTCTCAGCAGCTAGGCAGAGAAGTCCTAATTGAAACCTGGCAGGGTATGATGTTAAGACTATGGACCTCTTCTCCCTATCCTTTTGATAGAGTTTCATCCTGAGTTCTAGAGGAGTTCTGACAGTGACAGTTTGCTCTGATTCTTAAAATAAAATGCTTTCCACACAGAACTGAATGCCTGGGTCTGCCCATGGGAGGTGGCGACTCCTCCCTAGGTCACTGGTTTGCAGTTGACCCTACTGAGAGCGAAGGAAGGCCATGGCCACCTTATGGTGACTGCAGCTGGCAGGGGCCATGGGTGAGATGGAGGTGGAGCGGAAGAGACTTTGATCACTGTAACTGGATGCTCTGGTGAGCTAGAAACACCAATTAGAGAACCATTAGGTTGTAGGTCAGTGGCTGGCATGTCTTCAGAGAGTGGCCTGACCGTGATGTTATACAAATATGATGGGTACTGCCCAGTGACTAATCAGGGAGGCGTGAGAAGCTACTGTCTATGAATATCAGCTCACAGCGGTGTGATCAAACTGAGTCCACAAACTCAGTGACTGAATGAACTGAGGTGAGGGAGAGCCCTGGGGTGGGGGGAGGCGGTGCTGGGAGCACCTCTTTGTTGATTCATTCTGAATGGATCAGCCACCCCCACATCCCACCTCTGCCTTTGGTATTTTTTGCCTTTTTTCGCCCCCTCATCCCTGGCCTGAACAGAACACAGATTTGGGAGGAGGATTTGGGGAAGAAAAAAAAAATAGTGAGCTTTGAGGATGAGAAGTCATTCTGATTGTTTCAACTTCTCAGGTGGGTGGTATCAACGTGGACTGAGGTGTCACACACCTTTAACCACTTTAAGCAGGGTGTAGCCTCTTTTCTCTTTTCTTATGGCCAAAGTGTAGTCTGTGGACCAACGTTGGTCTGTGAGGTGTTTTAAAAAACTTGCATAACAATTTGACATTGTTACGATATCAAGCACATTTGAATTGTGTTTAAGCAACGCATTGGTCTCTAGTGCAATGGAAACTAAAATAATAATAATAATAATAATAATAATAATAATAATAATAATAATAATAATAATGGTCGTTGAATAAAGTTATAACTTTGCTTTAGTGGTTATAAAAATGAGATGAAATTTCCACAGCAGTATTTGGCTATAGCAAGTTTTGCCATTTTGGGCCACTGCTCTTTCTATACCCAACTGAAGATAAATTGCTGGGACCAAACACATGCACTGGAAATGGCTCTTCTTCTGAACATAAGTAAACCTAAAAATGACTGGTGTCTACGAGGAATATTTAAAGAAAGTCAAATTTTTTCTAGGCAAATCATGTGGTCTTATTTATTTGTTAATTATCTTAAAAATGTTTTCCCTTTGGGTAATTGGAGGCAAGGGGTCTCAAGTAAATGTATACCTGTGGTGCCAACAAATGGCACATGACCAGTTCCATTGTGTTGCAGGAGAGCAGCAGTGTCCAATGGTCTCAGTACAAATCAGAACTCAGAAGAATTCAAAAGGCCCTTGGCAATGAGCGACTCCTGGATTTTCTTATTTCATGGCAGAGGAGCTGAGATGCAGAGAGAATGAGTGACTTACCTCTTTGATCATAAATTGTAATCATTTTCAAGGATTTGTGATGTAAGCATAACTTACTTTGGGCCAGCGTTTGATAATACAAGCTCTCATTGCTAAAATGAACTCAGTTGCAAAGGAAAACTTCAATGATTTGACATTTATTCAGGTCAGAGGAAGGCCAAATACTTAAGTTAGCAAGAGTGTGTGTCTAAACCTGAGGGAGAGCTTATTATGGGAAGTAACAAACCAAGGGCCAGGAATCAATGACCCCGAGGGCATACCAGCAGTTAAAAAAAGGTTCAAGATCAACTGGAAATTATTTGCTAAGTCAATTTTATTTGGTATAAATATAATAGGAGAGCCTCCATAATCTGCAGGGTGGCCCATGTTGGAATCTTTCCGATAACTCCCTAGTGCAGTTTCTCAACCTTAGCTCTACTGACATTTCAGAATGGATAACTCTTTGTTGCCAGGCGTGTCCTGAGCATTGTAGGATGTTTGGTGGCATCCGTGGCCTCTACCTACTTACTACAAGCTAATAGCATACCCCGAGCTGTGACAACTGAAAATGTCTCCAGACATTGCCAAATGTCCCCTGGGGGGCAACGTTACCCCTGGTTGAGAGCCAGTGCTGTAGTGAAATAGTCATTGACAGTGACCCGTGGGATGCAAAATATACTCAACACCATTAGTCATTAAGGAAAAGCTGAAGTTACAACGAGATATTGCCTCACACCTATAAGAATGGCTGTGTGAAAAACCGAAAACAATACCAAGTACTCACAAGGATGTAGAGAAACTGAAAGTCTTCTACGTGGCTGGTGGAAATGCAAAATAGCACAGCCACTTTGGAAAACAGATTGGCAGTTTCTTCTAAAAACTAAACATACACTAATTATATGACCCAGCTGTACCACTAACAAGTATTTATGCAAATGAAATGAAAACTTGTGTTCACACCATGTGAAAGTTTATAGCAGCTCTATTTGTAATTGCCAAAAAAGTAGAAGCAGCCCACATGTCCCTCATCTTTTGTATGGAAGAACACTCGCTCTGGTACAACTCTACAATGGAACAGAAAATAATGGACCACTGATACACACACCAACGTGGATGAACCTCAAATGCGTTACACTGAGTGAAAGAAGCCAGGCTCAAATGACAGGATGTGTGATACCATTTACATGATGTCCTGGGAAAGGCAGAACTGTAGCAGCAGAAAAACGATCCCTGGTTCCCAGAAGTTAGAGGTGAGTGAGAAGTGTTGCCTGCAAAGGGCACAGAGGAGTTTTGGGGGGTGGGGTGGGGGCGATAAAACTCTTTGATACCTTGATTGTGGTTGTGGTTAGATGAGTTTATCAAAACTCAGCACTCTCTGCTAAAAAGGGTATACTTTTCTGTATGTAATACACACATACTACTGTGTGTATCCATTTTAAAAGATGAAAAAATGTGCCATTGTTATCATAATTAAGTAAAAAACAAAATACAGTTCTCAATCTTTTCCAAGCTAAAAACTCACACTGTTCTTAGTAAATTGGCTAGAAGACAAGCAGTAAAATTCTGTTTCCATAGCAAAGGCCCACGCTGTGATTTAATATTCTCCAGGTCCTCCAAATGGCATGGACTTTATATGCCTATAAAAAGGGGGCAGTTCTTGTTCTGCAAGTAAAACAAACCTTCAGCATCAAATTCTGGGCCCATTAACTAGCCTGAGACAGGTCAGGCTCTGTTCTGTTTATGTCTCTGTTCACACACTTCTCCTTGGGAGAGTGAATGCCCTCCTCACTCTTCATCTCACTTCTGCTACTTCCCACCTCTTTACTGCGATCGTTTTAAAAACACTTGAGGTTGCCCTCTCCTCTCCGTCTTGAACTCCTGCAGGAGTGTGCATTGTTGAGCACTTTCCGTATCATTCTCCTGGAACTTATTTATTTTTTTAATTTTATGCAAAGATATGCATGTCCTATAGTCCCATGTGATTCGAGACACCTGTGGGGCAGGAACTGTGTCTTACCCTTCTTTGTGTTGTAGGGGTCTTGCAATGAGCAGGTGTTAAGTATTTGATGATGATGATGATGATGATGATTATGATGATATCAAGGATAGCCTGGTGCTTTTCTGGTTTAAGGATACACCTTCTGCTTATATTGAATGTTTCACATTTGGATGGAAGAAGAGTGGAAAGTGGATCTAGAAGAACAGAGAGGACTATCCCGCATTCCTCTCAGTTACCTCAGTGTGAGAAAGTTACGCAGATGAGAAATCCAGAATGTTAATTGGGAAGTTTACTCATCTTGAGATAAGAGTGTGTTTCAGGCCTCACTGAGCCATTTTTAGGGTTGGGATTACAGGTTCCCAGAGGGAATAGTTTAGCTTGTATCCCCTACTGAGCTGCCAAGAATAATGATTTTAGGTGTGAGACTAAAAACTTCTCCCAGAAGGCTGTTCACAAGGTCAAGGGGACTATCGAGGCTGAAATGAGAGACCCAAGGACAGGCGGGAAGAGCTGAGTGGGGTGGGGCTCACTGGGGAACTAATGGCATCTGGTCCCCTTGTTTGAATCTCTTCCTCTTGTCCTTACTGTTCTCCATTTTATTTTTTAAAAGTGAAAATTCAGAGAAAAACAATAATAAGACACGCTATAATAGAAGATACCAATCAAAAAAGATTTCAATATAGTAAAAAATGGAAGTTCTCCAAGGGTCAAAAAAGACCCTTCTGTTGAATTGGAAAGCCCAGAAGATACCAACCAATGACCTAGGGTGTTAAAGCAAAAAATAGAAAAAGATTCTTTTTAGGAGAAACTTTGAGAGGGCCAGATAAAGTCCAGTCAAGGCCTAGCAGAGGGCTTGGTCCAAAGGGCCTCTGTCTGTCCTTGTCCTTTGGTTTCAGCTACAGGTGCAGCTCTGAGGCTGGAAATGCCAGAGAGGTTGCATCCAGGTGCTTCTGCCTGCAAGCCAAAGATAAGAACTCCACTGACCCTGTTAGAAACTCTCTCCCAGCTTCTTAGCTCCAAGCCAGGGTAGATAAGCTTCTCACACACAGGAAAGACCTGCCGTATTTCCAACAGGCAGTGAGTGTGCTACCCTTTTAGACTTCTACTGGAAACCCCGTGGCCTCGGTAGGAAGTTAGGGCACAAAGTAAGAAGTGCATCAGAGGAAGAATTGCAGAATGTTTTACCTAGAGGGACAGTTTAAAGTTCAATGCCTATAAAAGTCATTTCGCTTTTGTTTCCTCTGGTTTAATTCCATTGAGGTCAAGTTTATTAAAACATGGGAGCCTTTGTTTCTCCAAAGAGGATGACATGCTGAAGATGTTTTCTTGAAGTCAGATGGGGTACGCCTCTCCTCTGAGTTCCAACTCTCACAAAATTTGGAAATGACAAAGTGACATGCTGGAATTCAAGCTCACAGATCCCACATTTACTAGTTACTCACAGATAATGCTGGGAGGATTGTAGCTTCAGAGTGCATGTTTTGGAAATTATGTAAATATGTATATTTATACAATGGGTTATGAAAACCTTTTAAAAACAAACATTTACATCACAGAACTTCAGACTCCAAAAGAGTTGCTATGCTCTATTATATCCACTTTCATTCACCACCATGAGGTCTCTTAAAAAATATTGCCTTGCAATGAAATAATGAGAGAAAAACCACACACACACATGCACACACGCACAGAGTTAATGAGCCCTCCCTCCAAACTACTATTATGCATCATTTAAGGGTGGAAAAAGAATAGCTCTCAGTGTAGGGAAATTACAAACTGTGACAAGAAACAAGGCCAGAAAATTAAAGCAAGCCCTATTGTAAGTAACTATAAAAAAAAGAATTGAAGTATTTACTTTTTCCTATTTTAATGAACTTTATGGGACAAAGGGGGGGAATAATTTAATTCTGGGGCAAAAATGTGCTTTCATCTTCAAACACTTTTATTTGAATAAAATAGCTCTATGAAATAAAACCAAAAGTATCTAGGATGATTAGTTCTCATTGCCATATTTTTTAAATGATGTGCTTTTTAATTTTATAGATCAAAGACCCTCCTGATACCCTGGGAGGTGCAGTTGAGTGCTTTTAATGTCTTTCTTTTGTCCATAATAATCATCACTTTAATCTTCCATTACCTAATAGTAATATTTTCCCTGTGGGAATCATTCTTTTTTTTTTAAATTATTTTATTTATATAATTTTTTAAATAAAGTTCTGTAACCCAGTGCTCACAGAGAATCTGTAAGATGTAAAGCATCAGATCTGAAAACATATTGGCTGGAAAAATAGCAAATTGTGGATTAACATCCACACTATGATATCTGTGACATTTTAGAGGTAGCAAGACAGTATGAAGTATCTGTGGGTTTCTATGTGGTACAGGTACATGGCTTTGGGGAAGGATGCTTTGTTAAATTTACCACTGAGGATGCCTATGGAGAGGGAACGGAGACAGTGGTGTGGGCAGGAAACCAAGGAGCTCCAACTTTTTTATTTTTTCCAGTTTTAAAAGATCTTGAACTATGTCCAAATGTTAATATCAGCCAATTCTAGTAGTAGGTGGTCGTATGTAGATATCTGCTTCTAATGATCTTTTCTATTCGCTTTCCTTTCTGTTTCATACAATGGTAACGTTTTCAGAAAAAGGAAAAAACCTTGGTGAGGTCAATTGAGCTTAATTATGATGTGCCAACCAGGGACAAAGCCGCGGTTATCAGAGGGAAACAAGCCAAACAGCAGAAAGTCAAGTCGCACCCCTTGTGGAAGGTCCTTCTGTTGGATTCTTGGACGAGAACACATCAGATGCCTCCACACAGAAACCTGCTGGTGTTGCAGCTGGCCACGAACGTCTGGGTGCTACCTGCATGCACCAGCTTTCCCCTCTCATTGCTGTTGGGCACGGTTTCCCCTCAGCTGGAATCCTTCTGTCTCCGTGGTGTCTGCACATGCAACCCAACAGTTCCTAACACAACTATCTGACTGCGCTACCACCTAAGACGGGGGAACGCAGACCAAATGCAGGGAGGGCTGACAAGTCAGGGTCTCCCCTGTTTAGCCAGCTCTCCTGGATTCCGCGGACCTTGCTCATCCGCTTTCTCCTCGCCTGCTCCTGTCTGCAGCTGCTGCTCCTGCTTTTTGAGCCCTTGGCCCTGCTGGGCCTGGGCTCCGTCATGTGTTATAGCAGTTCTGTTCTGGTCGGGTTTCCAGCCCTGCGATTTCAAACTCCTCCTCCTGGTTCATGGGTGGCTGACAGAGGAATTTTTCAAACCTACCTACATTCAGGGGAGATTTATAATAAAACAAGAAACATGCTGTATTTTTCAAAAGTATAGACTTTTCTGTAGAGAGAAAGAAAAACAGAAATACGGAGGAAAGATACCTGAGGCTACTGGGTGAACAAAAAAATCAATTTTTACTTCACCTTATTAACAATTCATTTTAGTCTCTTTTTAGAAAAGTTATTTCTTTGCCCCATTACTTTTTTTTGGGGGGGGGGGTCCAAATATTCGAGTCGTTTGGTGTGGTAGAAGGTGTGTAGGCATTGAAACTGGAATGGCCTGAATTCAAGCTCTCCTCACTGAGGTCTGAGGTCTCAGTCTCCTCAGAGGAAAGATGAAAATAACAATACTGATATCTTTCTTTAAAAATAAGATTTTAAGGATGCTGGGATAGCTCAGCGTTTGAGTGCTTGCCTAGTAATGGTGAGGTCCGGGGGTCGATTCCTGGCCTCTGCAGCCCCTGACGCTGCTGGTAACCTCAGGGATGGCAGCAAAGGTTGTCGCCTCCCATGTGGGAGACCCCTAGTTTGGTTCCTGCCTGGCACTGCCCCACACCCACCTGTGTGGAGTGGGATCATGTCTAAGGTGACCAGACGTCCCGCTTTTGGCGGGACAGTCCCGATTTTTAACAATTTGTCCCGCGTCCCGCGGCATTTTAAAAAAGTCCTGATTTTTGGAAAGAATGCACAACAAGCTAGGGAACGGCGGGAGATAGACCCAATTTTTAATCAAGGACCCCCTCCCCCCGGTTAATGGTGTCCGCTTTACCAATGCTAAGATCTGGTCACCTTAACATGTCACAACTAATGATGTACAACTATGGAGACTGCTCTGGGCCCTCCCCCCTTCTCTCTCTCTCACTTCTCAAAAAAGAAAGAGAGAGATTTTTAAAGTCTCTACTTCTCATGAACTACCAAAGCAAGCACTCAGAATCTATGCACATTACCCAGCAAGAAAAATCAATCACCAGTGAGATGGTTTTCACATTGAACAGCCCTGATGGGACAGGGACTTGTGAAATATCTGATTTTGGAACCTTAGTTCTGCTACTCTGGAAAACAGTCTTCTTTCAAAATGAACAATTCAAGTAGGAGATTGGTGTTTGGACTGGATGACTGTTAAGATCCTTTCAACGCTGGGATTCCACGATTCCATGAATATAAATTGTTTTCTAGAAAGAAATGAACGTGTCTAGTTAAATTTGTAGCCATTTACACAGAGTCACCAGACTTAACAGAAGTTCCAGTTGGTTTACCGACTTGTTTAAAAAAAAAAAAAAAGAAAGGAAGAAAAAAACAGGTCTTGTGACAACAAAGCTTGTTGGCCTGCTTCATGGAAAAACTTATCTGCAGCACGACACACTGAAACAGGAATTTAGGAGGCCTCTGAGTACGGTCCTCTCCCAGTGGCACCTGTCTTTGCTTCTTTAAAGTCTAATGGTGGCTGTAACATTTAGGAAGTATTTTCTCTTAGGAGATCTCAGGAATCCTGAGAACAGTATCGTCCTAGGAGATGCATTTTCGAAATACCATCTCAGGAGCAAGTACCGTAGGTAATGAGAAAGCGATTCCTATTTGTCACAAAAAGTACTAATTGTGGCCCTACGGACTGCATTTCTTATGACATATTCCACACTTGATCTTAGCCAAAAGGCCGAGAAGCAATTATGACATATTTCAAAGATATTAAAATGAGGTTAAAATAAAAGGAAAAACCAAATGCCAGAAAGAAAATTCTGACTGATGTCTTTAGACAGGTGACATAGCTCCCCATAGAAAATTATGGATGTTTAATGGATTTTTAACCAAGAAAATAGTAGCTCACTTTATATTATAGGTGTGTATGTGGAATGTGATTATATCACAGAATTTGAGCAATTGAATCACATTCTGCACACTTTAACACTTGATTACATATAATATTACATTTCTTCTAATTATTCTTTTGAGTGCAATCAGACTGTAAGTTACTTGGAAATGTTTTTGTATCTTAGCATTCAGCACAGGCATACTGATAGGATTTAATAAACACTTAACAATTAGCTTTTCAGAGATGCTTTATATTCATTTCTGGGTGATTGTCAATTAGGCAGGATCCTATTCCACCCGCCATCCCCCACCGCCAGGCAGTTCTTGATGATGGGTAATCCGATGTACCACCAGCAGCTATTTAAAGATCTTCTGCTCAATTAAATTCAATAGTCCACTGTGTCCTAGGGTTCTGTGGAAGTTTGCATTTCCCTAAATCACAGAAAAATACTGTAGGGGTAAGGCCATGGAAATGAGTTACATAGGTTACAGCTCAGAAAGAAAAGCTTATATTCCATCATGCATGAGGAAAAAATAAAAATTAAAAAGGTCAGGGCCTGAAACAAAAATGAATTGGCTGCAAACAGAAGAAGCTACTAATTAAACATGTGACCTTCAATCAACATATGCAGATGGTACTTGAATCGAGCACCTCTGGACATCTTGAGTAGCTACAGTTACCCAGGACACCATGTCACAGTGTTGAGGTATGGAGAAGGGTGCCATTGAATAAACCGTAACCTTCACTCCCCACCTCCCGGGAGATTTAGAAGGTTACTCTCTTGACTGAAACCCAAACCTCCACCGCTCACCTGATAAAGCATGGTGAGCATCAGACAGCCCAGTGGTGGGGCAGGGCCATGTTCCCAGTTCAGTGTCCATAAAAAGGCATTTTCACGTCCTAGGCAGGGGACAGTGTGGAACATCACATGGGAGTGGATGAGCGTGAAAGAGAGAGCCAGGGTTTTGACAGCCCTGCACAGCCATTTCCCAGCTTTCTGTCCTGGGGTAAGTTATTTGACCTCACTAAGCCTCAGTTTCCTCATCAATAAAATGGGATCATATAGTACTTGCCTCACAGTGTTCTCACTGAATGTGTGATATAATCCGTAAGAGCATTTAGTATAGTGCTAAATAAAATAAGAAACACCAAGAAAACTCACTGGTGGTTTCAAAGCATTTCCCTGTCTTGTGCATCATTCCTGAGATACTAGCCTATTTTTCTAATTCCTAGTCTAGGACTGGCCTCCACCCCTGCCCCTCAAGCTGTAGTTATTAATTTGAACAGGTTGTCCACAGGGATGTTGTCTCCTGTGAGTCAGAACTGCCTCTGTTAAGGGCAACAACCCTCCATTTCTTCATGACTTGCCACAGACTCTGGCCTCATCTTCCTCAGCTGAGGTGTAGCAGTGAATTTGGATGCAATTAACATCTCCTGCTGTCACTTGCTTTTCCTATTGTTTATGGTTTTCTCTTGTCTAATGACTACATGTCTGGGACTCCTATTTTTAACAAACATTTAAAACCTGACAGATGACAGCTCTTGGGTTATAACTACTCATTACAAATCACATTCCTAACAGGTAGCTGTTAAAAACAGAAGGGAGATTGACTTATTAGGGAAGGTCACCTGATCTTTGTGATTATTTTGACAGCTGGGAAACAGTAGCGCAGAGAGGAACAGAAAATGCCCGGTCAACACCAGTGCTCTCAATCAAGGGAACTAAGAGCTATAAGTTATGCAACAGACAGACAGCCACGGCAGCGCCAAGAATCCGCTTCAATCTGCCTGCACCCTGTTCTGAAATGGAGTGACCTTCTTGGAAGTGGGTGAATTCGCCCTGCTATTTCTGGCAGCCGTTCCGTTCTCAGGCTCTTTATTCTACCAGTGGCACTTCTAAAGTAAGAAATATGCTGTCTGCCTGATACCAAGTCTTCGGTGCCAAACACATTCTTTAAATGATGTAGGGGGAAGTCCTGCCTAAATTGGACAACAGACTAAAACTATAGAGAAAACTTAATGTTTGCCCAGCTCTTCTTGGGCAACTCACCAGGCTTGAAGCTGGTGTGCCATCTTTTTCTTAGAATGAGGAAGGATACATACCCACATGCATATGCGTAGTGCACACACATCACACAAAAATGTATGCTTCAGTGTATATGAGGGCTGTCCATAAAGTGTCCACCCACGTAACCGTTCTCATTATATTGACAATGGCTGGGTTTTTTCTAGACAGCCTTCGTATATTTAATAGTACTGGAATCTCTACTCTTCTTACCCGATATTACATGATGTTAGAATTGACTATAAAGAAGAAATGTTATTCTTTGAAGATATAATAAATATTGTAATTTGAAGAAAGCCTAAGGGAAACTGTAGAAATTATTTGTCCCCTCCCTATTATTATTTTATTACTTGTTTTGTTGTATTTTTTTTAAGATTTATTTGTATTTTTAATTTTTTTGACAGACAGAGAGATGTACAGAGAGAAGGAGGAGGGCCCAGAACAGTCTCCATAGTTGTACGTCACTAGTTTTCGATATAGTTTCACTTCACAGGTGTGCGCAGGGCTCCACAGGGCAGGAACCAGGCCAGGGGCCTCCCACATGGGCCCCGGCAAGAAAGTTTTAACTTCTCCTAAGAGCCGGGCCAGCAATTCCCACATCTCTGCGTCTAGCCCTACTTTAAGCCACAGATCTATTTTTTGAGCTGCTCAGTGGACATATGTCCCTGAGTGTCCACATCAAATTCAAGAACCTCAAATCACACATTTAACTCTATTTACTTGAATCCTCCCCCAACAAAACCTGCTACGAGTTTTTCTGCATCTTAGGGCCTTCTCTCATCATCTTGACTCACTTGTAACTAGTCTCTGTGTATCTAGCTCTCCCTCTATCAGCCCTCCCTCTCTGTTCTCGGGGAGGACATCTGATAGGACTCAAATCTGACTTTAAACCTTTGATAACTATCTGTGCCCTTCAGAATGAAGTCTAGAATTCGTGGTAAGATATATAAACTCCTTCCCAATCTAACCTTTGCCTGTTTATCAGGAATCTCGCCCCACTGGACTAGCCTTGGCAGTCTTGTGCTCTAGTCATGCAAATGTGCTCTCTCTCTGAAATCTAGCGTATTCTTTCTTGCCTCTCTTTGGAAAGTTCTCTCCTCTGCTTGGAATGCCCTTATTCATCTTGGCAAAAGCTACTCATCAACCAAGTTCCAGCTCACTTGATCTTTCCCTGATTATCCCAGCCCATTGTAGAATCTGAACCCTCTTTGGGGACTTCACTGTAAACCCTGCATAATTCAATTAGGGACTTAGATTGGCCACTTTCTCTACTAGTCTGTCAACTCCCTGGGTGCCAGGATGGGCAACTGTGTGTTTCCATTACTAAGGTACTGCCTGCCATCTAGTTGGAGTATAATAAATACCTGTTTCTGAATAGAAGACATATAAATTAATCAATTCCCTTTGATCACATTGAAAACTCTTTAGAAACATATTGGGTTTTGCCTGGAAGGAGAGCCTAAACTGTCAGGAACACATCCATGATTTAAAGTAGGGTAGTTACAGTTAATCAGGACTATGACCCCAATGAACTAGCAGCCTTTACAAATTCAACATTGTGGTTAAGAGATATAAAATCACTCCTCCAAACTTACTGGCGGCAGAGAGCATTAGAACCCATGCTGGTCCCAATCCCTCATTCAGGGGCCTTCCCCCCACCCTCCCCCTGCCTCCCATGCCTCCATTGGAAGCATCTGAAAGAGGAATTATTCACAATACTCTTGTGTCATAGATTTAACCTGCTGTGTGAATGTGGGTAATTACATAGGTCAGACAATCTACTTTTTATACAAATAAATACTGAAACAAACACCGTACTTGACCCCGAGGCAGTAAATCAGGGTGAAAGAGAGCAACTAAAAATGTTAACAGCTCTGCCCATAGGCCTGTTGGAGGTCACAGGGAAGGAGAAGTAAGTAGCAAGAAAAGATTTTTAGGTTTCATCAGGTTCAGATCATCAAACTAAGTTTTGGGACGCCTACTGAAACCCTGCGAACCTTGTAAAATCTGTCTGTCCCCAAGGATTCCATATTCCTCTGAGTGCGTGAGGCTCCTGATCCCACAGCAAAGGCTATTTTCTGGGCATCCTGAGAGCCACACCCTGATCCTCCTGGAAGGTAAGAACTAAGTGAAGACCAAACAAGACAATTTCATTTTTGTCCAACCTGGAAAATAAAATGGAATCAGAATTTTAGAGCACGAATTTATTAATTTAAAAAATTAGCTGAGTATGTATTGAAAGTTGAGTCCTGTCATCCTCATTTTACAGATGAGGAAGTGAAGCTTGAAGCGGTAAATACTTGGGCTAGGGTCACACATCAAGCGACAGGAAACCTATGACCCAGGTCTGCACATGGCACCGTAACCACTCTGCTTTGCCGCTTTGTTCAGAGTGGAGAAAAGACTTGGGACTTATTGTCATGGCTGAATTATCTGGCCTAGGCCAAGAGAAGTGGAACCCAATCCCATCATAGTGGTGGGAAGTTCTGGAAAACAAAGCAGAAGAGTTGGTTCCTGTTCTGGCTGGTATTCGCTACTTAGGAACAAGTTTTTAGTGAGCACAACGGTGAGACTTGGGGAGAGAAAAAAGATTCATTGGGTGCTGGCCCTGGGCTATGTGCTGGACATACAACCGTAGCACCTCTGAGAACGACGACCCCCTACATCAAACACAAGTGAACTCTTCAGACCCTGAATAACATGTGTCAAGGTAACTTCGTTGTTTGTTCTAGGAACCCTTCCCTTAGGAGTAATAAGACTTTAAATCAATAAAAAGCTGCACAGTTTGCTTTAGAAAATGTCTGCAGATCAATTTACCTGAGGCAACAGGCAGGCAGCTTGCTATTGCGTTGAGACCCTTGCCCTGCTGTGCCCACTGATCCTATGTGGCTGTGCTACAATCTCAGCTCCAACTTGAAAGATCTGCCATCAATCCTTGTGACCAGATCCTAAAACCCTGTAAATATCCATTTTGACTTCCCCTGCTGAGACACTGCTAACCAAGGTCTAGTAAATTTGGCTTTGCTTCATCAACAAGTAGTCTGGTGACCTTTGAGGGAATATAGTACTAGGTGCTTTCAGTCCCATTTTATTGATGTGGAAAGTGAGGTCCAGAGAGAACAAGTAACCACACTCAAGTCACACAGATTGTAAATCTGGCAGAATCACATTCAAACCTGGATGTCTGCCCTCCAAGAGCAGGTTACCATGGAAGCCTTCACTTTCTTAGCTGTAACATGAGGGGATCTCATTGGCTCATGAAGACTAAGATTCTTCTTTGTTTGCTTTCAACTTTGATAAAAATAAATTTAACTATTTTTGAAGCCAGAATAAATTTTCTTTCTTTCTCTTCCTCTTTTGCTGAAACATTTCCCCAATTTTGGTTGTATAAGTTTTTGTCTATATAAGTAAATTGCAAGCCTAGTAGAAAGAAACCCTGGGGGTGGCAGGTATTTGTGTCTATTTGTGTGTGTGTGTGGGGGGGGGGGGCAGGGGGGTGAAAAAGGGGAAGGAATTAAGAAATACAAATTGGTAGTTACAAAATAGCCACAGGGATGTAAAATATCACAGTATCATACAAGGACCATAGCTACTAATAGTGTAATAATTATGAATGGTGTCAGACAGGTACTAGATTTGTCAGAGTGATTATTTCCTAAGTTATGTAAATGTCTAACCACTAAATTGTACACCTGAAACTAATATGTTGTATGTCAACTGTAACTGAAAACTTAAAAATTATTAAAAAAAAAACAAACCCAACCAGATTTTTTAATATGGTAAAAGACACATAAAATTCACTATTTTTTAACTATTCTAAAGGAAGTAATTCCGTGACATTTAATACATTCAAAATGGTTGTGCAATTATCACTGCCGTCCAGTCCCAGAACAATTTCATCAAAAAGGAAACCTGATGCCCATTAAACATCTCCATTCCGCACCCTCTTCTCAGCTCTTGGCAACCAATAGCCTCTATTCTGTCTCTATGGATTTACCTATTGTGGATACTTCATATAAATGAAATCACGTACTGTGTGGCTTTTATGTCTGTTTTTGTTTTGTTTTTTCCTCTTAGTATATTTTCAAGGTCCTGTCAGATTTTGTGTTTTGTCATGTTCATGGTATACGTTTGACACTGAACAAGCCAAATACATGAATCATTACAATGGAGAGTTTTTCTCTTACTAGGAGCGGAGAAGTGGTTCTCAAGGGGAACAATGTGAAGGGAAACCCTCCACATCCCTTGGCCACTTGATCTAAGGAGAACTCGCGGTCACTTTCCCCAGGTCCTGGCTGAGCCTGATAACAAATACGTGCAGGGAGGGTGAGGAGCCAGCCATCCAGCTGCCTGATGCTCCTGTTAGTCCTTTCCCTGTGTGGTGCACACACAGACACACACACACTAATTGGAGAGAGGCTGTAGGGCAGTTTTTCTGTCCACGTCTGAAGGGAACCACCTTCTTTCGCAAATAGAAGTCTCTTCAATGGGATGCTGGAGTGCACTTTGGCAGGTGTGTCCAGGTGCTGGTGTCTGTGAATCTCTTTGAGCTGTTTAGATTCAAAAGGACTCTCTCTTCGTCCATTCAGATAAATGCACAGAAGGAAGTGTATACGGCGACACACCCAGAATCCCCTCCTATCAGATTCCTAAGCATGTCCAAGAAAAGCAATGGTGTGCCTGATACCGACAAATCTAACTTGGGATTTTCATGCCAGAGACTCATAATATAAATCTTCCCTCTAGAGACAGCACAACACTTAGAAAATTTACTTCATCATTTCCTTTCCCAGTTTATGTCAAATTGAGAACTGATGCTTGATACACTTACTGGTAGGACATTTTATGTCTTTTCCTTAGAGGATTTTTTTTTCTCCCCACCACCCACTCGGGTTATGTATGATATGGGCTATAAAAACACACACAAAAGCCAAAAAAAAGTCATTATGTTTCCTTTTCTTGGCCTTTAAGATTAAAGGCAAAGGGTCACAATGAGTTCAAAAATATTTATCATATAAATATTGCATAGAAAATCATAAATTGAGATAAATGTCACAGCAGCCACCAAATCATATGACCACAGGCAATTTATGAGGTCACCTAAAATACAGAAGCTCTCCAGGGTACCAAGACTGCTGTGAAATAATACATCAGCCTTTTTACAAATGTGACAAGCATCTAAGGAAGGAGTTCTTATTCACCCAGGGTTCAGTAGACCCCCTGAAAATGATCATGACACTTTTCATGGGTGTGCATCTTTCTAGAGTAGACACCATAAACTTTTCTTTTTTCTCTTATACTCTTAAAGGTCTGACAACCTAAAGATAAGAAGATTCTTTGCTCTAAGAGGTGGTTGGAGTACAGTGATTTTCAAGGTCTATTCCAATAGTGAGATTCTCTGAAATCAGCCATGGTTTAATCAAGGATATTTTGTTAGCTGGTACATTGCCTCTGACAAACAAAAGACTAGCTAGATGAGCCATTGGCTTTTTTGATTGTTTCCAAAAATTGTCCACCAATTACTATCATACCTTTGGCTATTTTTTTTTTTTTTTTAAGATTTATTTTTATTGTTTTTGACAGAGAGAGAGAGAGAAAGAAAGAGAAGGCCCCAAAGTGGTTTCCATAGTTGTATGGAGATTTCAATATAGCTTCACTCCACATTGAACTGAGGGCACACCCCAGTTCAGCATATGGGCCTGCAAGGGCCAGGGCAGGGACATAATCCTTGGACCCTAGGGCTGCAAGATGAGCTCTCAACCCACTGAGCCATCCGGCATCCCTTTGGCCATTCTTAATGTCTGCTAACAGCGTACAGCTTAGTTATTTCAAAAATCTCTCTGCAACTACTACTGTTTAAATAGCTGTGTTTATTCCCCATTTTACAAGTATTTGTTGAATAATATTATTTGTAAATTAATTGATTTAACATATTTGATAGGTTTAAATATGGTTCATTGCCTCCCCTAAACAGTAGATGACATTCTACAAAGGAACACTATAATATAGGTCCACAGTGTTTCATTCTCAGTTCCCAAATCCAGAAAGCTCTGAAGATAGAGTTTTTCCATAGCTCATTTGAGTGTAAACGTGACCTGACATGAACTCATTTGGCAGCAAAAGCTGACCTGAATTGGTGTGAGGCTATTTATAGTCCTTTTTTTGTCCACTTAGTATGAATAATTATATATTCCACTGCAGAGACATTAATGTTTAGAGAATGCTGACTCGAACCCTGAGTAAGGCGTTATGTAATATATAATTTAGGCATCATATTGCCTTCCTAACCCCTGGCCCCCAAATTCTGAATTCCAAAATATATCTATCTCCACAGGTCCTCAGATAAAAGTTTGTAGGCCTATATCATATATTTTGCCTTAAAACGAACAAATATATATATCATATGCAATATTAACTTCCATCTTTTCAATATGTGTTTTTTTTGTATGTGTGTGTCACTGAAAATACGTTTCTCCTCTTCCAAACTAGACTGAAATACATAAGTTATTTCTGATCTTTAAGAAGTACTTGTTCACTCTGTCTCTACAAATGCTTTGAAAGTGCAGGTGGAAGACCATAAGCAAGAGTTGCTGCCTGATTTTGAGGACAGTTATCTGTCTTGTCCCATATGAATACTCTACAGGGCCCAGTGCATTGTAGGCAAAATAATTGAATTAGTGATTATAAATTGCTTTGCAATACAGTAAACTGACAATATATCATTATATTTGTTGGAATCAAAGGGCCTAAGAGCCTAGTCATCTTTTTTTTTTTTGCCACAAATTTCAGACTGTGTTCTGCAATTGTCATTTAAAATGTGTTGTAAACACAATTTCTCAGTGCCATAACAAAAATCAATTTTCTTCCTTCAGTGAACATGATTCAACTGTTAGACATCCATCCAGCGTTCCAGCCTAGACTAACCTATGAAAGTAGAGATTCCAGAGGCAAGCTTAGCTCAAAATTTCTACGATGTGGATAACAAACATGCACTTAGAATTCAAATTCATCTGATACACAAATCAGAGAAAGAAAGTTTGAATGGCTAGCTAGACATGCATTAAATGTATTTAAGAAAAAGGACTGTATCATTAAACAAAATAGAAATGATGCTATTTCTGTTAGCAAGATTCACAGCATCCAATCCCTGGGTTCTGAGAATGTAGAAACAGAACCAGGAGATTTTCCATGGGGAGTATGTTTCAATTTCAGTGTTGTTTGTAGGGGAGGTAGCAAAATATCCTCCTCACTCTCACCTTCCATTAACTAAGAAATAATGAATGAGAACAGAGATATGTTGTCCTCCTCAAGAGACAGTCAAATCAACAAGACTTGACCATGACTTGCTTTGTAGATATCTTGATTTCTATAAAGAAAGAATGCCTCTGTTAGGGGTGGGGTCAGCAGCTATTGGTGATAGAATGAGAGACATGGAGACAAATGTTGGCAGTGCTCATCCACGTCTGATCTAGGGGAGAAAGGAAAACTATCAGACGTCCAGTATTCCAGCCCATGGAGGAAATGGGTGCACTGGTAAGTCTTAGCCTGAGGTCCTTAATGTTACATTTCGCTACCAGCTCTCCTTGGTCTGACCCCAGGCTCGCTATGCGTTTGCTTATAATTATCTTCCCTGGATATGTAGAGAGAACAGCTGAACTTACTCAAGGGAGTGTAATAGGCCTTGTAATAGCTATGTTGTAAATTATTAAGTTGGCTTTCTAATGTTATATATCAGTCTTGGGAGTTGACCCGGAGAAATGCATTCTTACCAAATAGGTTTCTGAGTGTTTAAGGCCAAAACCTCTCCTGCCTTTCTTGGGGGCGGGGGGTGGAGGGTCTCCTCGTATTGGCCTCTACATTGCTTCCCACCTTCCCAGTCTGAAGCCTCAATACTGAGTGTCTTGCAAACAATAATTTCAGTAAGGTAATGAAAACATAACACTACTTAAAATGAACTCTGCAATATTGAGGACATACCTACATTAGAAGAGAACACCAGCTAATGTCCTGATGCTTTGTCAAAAGACAACCATTGATGTAATTTCCCTTGAAACAGCTAAAGATTCACCATGAACTCTATTTCTTATGTTAAGATGGAAAGAGAATAATTATAAATCTGTTTCAAGTGGAAAAGACTTGAGTGGGAAATGCAAACTTTGAAAGGGCTGCAATGTCTATTTGTTCCAAACAGATTTTTATAGATAGATTGTCATTTCTTACAATATGGAAATGCAGCAATAAAATTTAAAACTGAAATCTCTTGTGTTAGTGAAATTGAATCTGATTCTCTTAGCTATGTTAACTGTTGGGATCTAGGGAGAAAACGTGGGGTAGAGTAAGGAGTTTTTTCCCTGGTAGCGTTCAGTAAGAAAAATGACTATAGGTCTCTCAGTTAGAAAAGAATGTCATTTAGGACAGAATACAGTAAGTGACAAATAAATCAAGTAGTTTATACATTGACAACTTAACCAGAGCCAAGAATATGTAGTTTTATTTAACAATTTTAGTGAAATGCCTATTTTTAAAGAATAATGACATACATTTTATTACAGTGTATACTACCTTCATACTCACTGAATTTATGTTGTTAAAGGTATAAAGCTCTAGCAATCCACATGACATTTCTAGATATAAACCCATTTCTTAGATGTATTTGGGAAACAATCCTATTTTTTTCTATGACACTAGCAGAGGTTGTTCCACATATGTTGCAATTTGAGACTTAGCACCTTTCTTGAAGAAACTATTCTTTATGTCTAGTAGTAAAAATCTGGATTTCCAAGGAAACAGGATTGCATCACATCTGCCTACAGTGCCCTGCTCTAGGTAGGCCTGTTATCACTATGTGCTTCGATCATTGCCGAAGCCAGAGAGCTTGGTTCTCTGATTCTAGAATTCAGTCAATGAATATTCAGACCGTGCACCTTGTACCAGGCAATGTGTTGAGCATTGGCGACTCAAAGACAAAAAGATAAGGATATTATTCTAAAGGATCTCTAGCCTGTTGGGGAATAGACAAGTAGTTTGCTGAAAAGAACAAGAGATGGATTTAGGAGTCAGGCACCTAGACTTGATCAACAGTGCTCACCTGTGGCCTTGAACAAATTACGTGAGCTCATATGCCTTCAGGGGACATGACTTCTGGGCATTTACAAGGCCTTCAGCCTTATGAGCTCAGAAACCTACTTCGTGAGGATGTGTGTCTCTGGTTCAGCTTCTGAGGCTGGTTAAAAATACCCAGAAATCCAATTTAATAATCAGCGCATATATGAGATTGCACGAATCTTAGCTTTTTGATTTGTAAAATATGATTATTGAATTTACTTAACTCAGATTTTGAAAAATTTTTGAAAAAGATTTTATTGTTTTTGACAGAGAGAGAGAGAGAGAGAGAGAGAGAGAGAGAGAGAGAGAGAGAGAGAGAGAGAAAGAAAGGGGGAGGGCCAGAGCAGTCTCCAAAGCTGCACATCATCAGTTTTCCACATGGTTTCATCCCACACAGGTGGGCGGGAGCCATGCAGGGCCGGAACTGGGCTGGGGGCCTCCTACATGGAAGGCACGCCCCCTTGAGCCAGGGGCTGAAACTGGGGGCTGAGAACCAAACTGGGGGCCTCCTACATGGGAAGTACACCCCAGTTCAGCACATAGGTCCACATGGACCCTTGGTCCCTGGGGCTGCAAAGTGAGAGTTCAACCCACTGAGACATCCCAGTTTTGGCTTATATTGAAAATTAAGAAGTTATATCCATCCACCCATATGCTTTCAGATGCCAGGTTGATCTTTCTAAAACATTATTTTTATCATGATACTCTTGCTTATAATCTCCAGGCTTTTAGAAAGGACAGAGTTCAACACTTTTGCATTACCCTTCTGATCTGTACCCAAATGAATTTTCTAATTTCATCTTCTAATTACTCCATCAATTTGAACTGTCTGCAGTTGGTTGTTCACTGTCTGAAAATTTATCTCGACTATATATGCCTCTATGCTTTTGTTCATGTAGTATTTTTTCCCCTTAAAACTTCTCATGGAATGGCTTCTCTCACACCATTTTATCTCCATATCCAAGATCCACCTCATCTTCAAGCTTCTAGATTATGACACTCCATCATCCTCTCTATCCTCTGAACTCTAGAGCTGAAATATCAACATGGTAGCCACTAGTCATGTGCCTACTGAGCACTTGAAATGTGGCAAGTCTCAATTGAGATGGGCTATAAGAGTAAGATAACACACCAGATCTCAAAGATTTAGTATAAAAGAAAGAAAGTGAAGAATCTCATAATTACATGTTGAAAAACTAACACTTTTAATTTTTTTTAAATGTGGCTACTAGAAAATGTAATATTAAATATGTAGCTTGCATTATATTTTATTGGCTATCACTGATCTAGAGCCCTTACCTTTGGCCCATGTTTCTGGCACTCAATCCCACCTGCCTCATGTCACTGTCACATGCGAATGTCTGTTCTCCCCAACCAGAGTGTGAGTGCCCTGGGGACAGGTTCGTACCATAGGCTGGTTGTCTCCCATACAGCATGCTCACTCAGTATATAGTACACTCAGTCTTTTAAGAACAATTGAATATATGAAGCACAACTTGGAGACTAATCACAGAAATCCTCCAAATCTTCCAAGCGTCTTCTGAACACATCTAATGTGAAAAAATTTGTCACATTACACTTTGTTGCTTTGTACAATATTTTCTCAGATCTACAGAGTTTTGTGGTGCTGGTGCTATTGGAAAGAATAGCAGCACAATCCCAGGAAGGAAGACATGTTGATGCCACCAGGCCAGGTACCACACTTAATACTGTGCCACGCTGTGTTGCATTCTAGTCTCTACCCAGGAGGCACCCCTGTGACTGGGTGATTCCCATTTGAACAAGAGAAAGAATGAAAGGTTTGAAGTTGTTTCTAAGAATAAATGATTTGAATTAGTGCATAGAAAGCTGAGGGGGAGGGTCACAATTTTTCATATGTATCATCAGAAGGATTTTTATACAGAGAACAGTGCCTTGGTCACCAGTGTTCAAATTCCACTGAGATCAGTCATGAGTCTGTGAAAGTGAATAAGCAGAAGCCTCATTTACAATGGACTCCAGAGCTAGAAGAGTCCTCTCAGGCACCTGTCACTCAATGCACACCACTGACCCCAAAAGGAAGAGAGGTACAGTTGCACCTCCACAGTAAGTGATACCACTTTACTACCTCAGCAGGAGGAAGAAAAGAACAGCTCAGCCAATAGGAGACTGCCATTATCCAGCCAATGAAAAGTCACCATACTTCTGAAATTTCAATTTCCACCAATGGATTCTTGGTTTACAACAGCTCTTCCTTCCTATGTCCCTTAAAATGCGGATTTTTCCCTTTATTTCTCTGGACTTGCATGTGGCTTAGACCACGAATTTCAATTCTTCGTTGCTCCCAAATAAACTCATTGTGTTGGAGAAATAACTGAATGTCTATTTAAACTCAACAAGTCAAAAGAGCAAGAGGAATTTGGGTTAGCTCTAAGGAAAACCTTTGCTTGATAGGATGGGTTGTTAAATAGTGGACCAAGTCTTTAAATCTCCAGCTGAATCTCATCAATCTCAGTCATGTGCATTGATCTAGGTATATACCCTTGCTTGAGGGGTGTTGCTGACTAAACACATCAAGGTCTCTCCCATGCTGAAGATTCTGGAATTTTCTCAGTGACTCAGTTGTACTTACATATACCTATTGTCTAAGAAAAAAAAAACAAAAAACAAACCCACATTATTTCAGAATTGATCACAGAATCATTTAGCACAAGAAATTCTTTAAAAAGAGCATCTTACTAAGATGTTACCTCTAATAGCTTTAGAAAAATTCCTGGAATGCAGAAAATATCATTGGAACACCTATTAATGTTTACTCTTTAAAAGCATTTTTAAATAAGGATGCCAAGGGTACAGGTGAGTTTCTGTAGTTAACATAACAGATAGTTTAAGTCAGTAAAGTTTCCTGTAGAGTTGTCACTGTTTATTAAGTTGGGAATAAAGAAACCCAATACCCTGTGAGCTACAAAAGAGAGGTAAGCAAAAATACAAACTCCCATTGCCCTCAGCACTTTTCATCTGTGAATTGCTATCTAAAAGAGGACAATCTAGAGAGTTGCTTTTAGCATTTACAACTCAATGCAAAATAGTGGAGTGGCATAACTTTCTAAATTGACTTACTTTTCTCAATGTGGCTGTGGGATAAGAATCCTTAAACAAGCACTTTCATTTAGCACACAGCAAACAGGTCTTTTAATCTGTTGTTGGGGAAAAAGATTATTTTATTTATTCAGTTGTGGTTTCTGTGGAATTTTAAGTATAATAAAAAGAACTGTTTGGATGCATGAAGTATTATATATACCTTTGCTATTCTTGGTTGTTCTTTCAACTTAAAAAACAAAAACAGGAATTTTGGGGGGTGGCGTTGCAAGGGAAGGGAAAAGATGGTAAAACGACACATCAGAAATGATAGACTTTACAAAGCAATGAACTCCTATCAGAGCATCTCAAAGGGATTTACAAAGGCTGTGCTGATGGCTGTGTGAGAAGTGAATCTGAGTAGCAGGGAAACCAACGGACTTCCCCAAGGTCACTGGGCTCAGCAGCAGAACCAGAGCTGTCAGTCTTCGGGCCATCTGCTTGAACAAGTTTTCTCTCGGCTAGAGGTTTACCCACAGTTCCCACAAATCAGCTTGCCTAAGGACTCAGAAAACTAATTTACAAGTAGTTGAAAGTGGAGCAGCTAAGGTTATCCTTTGCAGTCAGGATACTAGAAGACTGACAAGGCCATATGGTTAAGAATTGAAAAATAAAGAGAAACAAAACTAAAGCCTGTTAAGATAACCCCATACCCCAAATACTAAATGCAGCATGAAAACCTTTTCTAGGAAACATCCAAACAATAATTTTTTTTTCTACTCATAATTATGAGCAATACTGATATTCTCAGGAAGAAATCCAAACTTAAGATATTTAAAATGCGTCATAGGGGGAAGCCAGATGGCTCAGTGGGTTAAGCCCTCACTTTGCAGCCCTGGGGACCGAGGACTGAATCTTGGCCCTGGCCCATGTGAACCCATATGCTGAACTGGGGTGTTTTTCCCATTACAGAGGCCCCCAGTTTGGTTCTTGCCCCCCCCCCCCAATTCCCAGTTCAGCCCCGTTTGTGGGAAGCGCACCTCCCTTACAGGAGGCCCCCAGCCTAATTCCTGCCCTGAGCGGCCCCCGCCCACCTGTGTGGAATGAAATCATGTTTATGTAGAACTATGGTGACCGCTCTGGGCCCCCTGTCTTCTCTCTGTCTCTCCCTGTCTCTGTCACTGTCTATCTCTGTCAAAAACAATAAAATAAATCTTTAAAGTGCATCATGGGTGAGTTTTGTATCATAAATAGGAAGAAAACTGTGATCTTGCTAATTCACAGCTATGAGCAAAGGAACGTGGAGAGAGGAAAAATGTAGTTGTAAGCTTTGAGAGATGTTGAAAATAAGAGCTTTAGGAAAAATAATGCTGCTATAAAGACAATTTATCTAGAGCTAGATGTTCTGGACATTCTAGTTCATTCAAGAAGAACTGAAGTGCTCAAAGAGATGGGCTAGTGAGTGTGATGAGTCCAAGACAAGAACTGGCTTCACTCAGGTACAGAAGGTAAGAGATGTATTCAGAGCAATCTTTGCCCAACATCCACGTGGAGACAAAGGCTTAAAAGATGCAGAGACAGTGCTTTCGTGGGGGATGCTAGCATTACTGCAAAGATCATGGTCTCATATTGTCGCACAGTGAAAGCTCTCTTTGGGACTGCTGTCTGTCTAGTCTGTCATTAGAGCACCAGGTTTTGGAAACCTAGTAACTGGTTCACCAAGTTACCAAATCTTGTTGATTCAGGAGTATCTCCCTCCTCCCACAGAAAGGTTAGAAAGGTCTATTGATGAGGTAAATTAAGCCATAAGATATGTATTTAGGGTATTACTACCTCTTTGATTACACGATAAGGACTATTTAGTAGAGACTCTTTAAATGCAAGCAGGGTAGAAGGGAATTTCAGGAGAGGTTTCTTTCTCAGATAGCAGTTCGATGGAATTTGTTTAAAAGTCATCGCAATGTAGCGATGAAATTCGGGACACACTGAATCACAGATGATAAGAATCAGGAGCAATATTCTCGATGGAAATTTAATGTGGCCAGTGTGTGTGAAGGGGAAGAAAAAGAAATTAATATAATTCCATTTGCTGATGTGACTGTAGCACAACTATTTTTAGGTATAATCCAAACAGTGCATATCTTCTCCATTTTGATTAGTAGCAAATTGGCAGGGAGTCAAAAGAATTAGTGTTTCTCAGCACATTATGCCAGAAATGTACAAATAAAACTAAATTATCTGTGCCAATGTGTTTAATTTGAATTACTGCTAAGGCTTTATTTATTTATTTTTCCTTCCAAAGAACTAATGAATGGGTCCAGCTTTGTTAAAAAACATTTTAAGCCTTTCTCAAATGGCAGCAAAACTTAATAGAATACTTTTCTTTTATATCCTTAGCTAGAAGCTCTTGCTAAAAAACAAAACAAAACTGAAATATTAATATCATCCTGAGACTTTGGGTGCAGAATTTCCGCCTGGCAATTTTACATGTTGCCAGAGGAAGTCAGCATATTCAACAAACTGCGAAATTAAAATAAGCTAGGGAAACGTGCTTAACGAGGAAAGGTTTTACAATAGCCACTTAGAAGTTATTAATAATCACAGTTTCAAAGAAAGCATGAACCAAAAAAATAAACTCTATTTGCAAGTTTTGCATTGGCAAGTTCTCCAAGGGACGAAGGAAGCTAAACGCTATACCAAGTGTACATTTCTGCACTGGAGAATTTATAGATGCTGGAATATCTTGTTATAGATTAGAGCACTGTGCAACCTAAAGATAATTTCCAAGGTAGCAAATCAATGGATCTTGAGCATATTGAAATTCCCTATTTTAAATTTAGTGTTTAATGCCTTCGATACTTTGTTACATAATAGACCCATGGGGGAAGTTTGGCTTTCTGCATCTTCCTGTCACTTCCACTGTGGGTCATTTTACCAGATTAAATAGGATTGGCAGTTTTCTCCTCCCACTGCTTTAGCTCTTGGAATGGGCAGCCCAGCTTCCCATATTTTTACTATAAACTAATGACTGTTCTTCAAAAACAACAAAAAGTAGCTTTCATGGGTAGTTGGAATCCCAGACATAGTCTGTTTCTGAATCCTTGTAATCCTTAGTTAGAGAACTCAGGGAGCACAGGAAATTTTTTTCTATCTTCTACTAATATAGATAAACTGATCTCAAGATTATAGTGGTTTCTTCTGATTCACAAAAGAGCTTAGACCTGCCTACTAAGTTATATATATTTGCTATTAAACTTCAAAGGACCTTCCTATTTTAAGACCTGAGGTCTGATGGGCCTACATGTATGTTTTGGGCTGGGAACATTTCTTTAAGTGGGAAGACTTATTTAGACCAAGTAAGTAGGTAATCAGGAAACTGGGAAAAAGAAGCATTAACCGGGTACTCAGTACTCCTCAGATGAAACTACAGACATTGTCTATTAATTGTATAGTATAATTTAAAATAAAGTGGACCAAAACCCTTGACAAAATGCATCTTATATACTTGTGGTAGGGGAAGGGAAGATGGAACTATCTGTATTTAGTTCCTAGGGGAAAGAATAGTGAGATTTCATCCTGAGATTGAGTCTACATTCTCCAAAGTAAGTTTAAGTATTTATCTTTGCATTTTTAAAGAAGTTTTGCCACAAGTACGCCCCCCTCCTTTTTGTTACTGTTCTTGCCACCTTCTGTGAGTCTCTAAAACATCTACATCACTGACCTTTCTCAGAAGACTGTCTCCTGCTCTTTAGAACATCCCATTGCAAAAAAAAAGAAAAAAAAAGAAAAAAAAATGTATAATCAGAATTGTCTTTCCTTAATAGAGAATGTAAAGTTTGGGCTTGTCATGTTAAAGTTCAGGACAAGTCTGAACTTTATATTCTTCACTTTGGTTTCTCTACTTACGATCATGAAATAAAAAGCTTGTTTAAAAATACAAAGATAAACACTTAATTCAACTTATTTTAGAGAATGTAGAATTAATCCCAAGATGAAACTGCACTCCACTTTCCTTAGGAACTAATTTAATGAAAACTATTTTATCCATTGAGTGTCATAATTTTGTTAGGAAGTTTAAAATGTTCACATTTGCTTTTACCTGTGACCTGCTGAAATGGTCTGTCTGGCTACACTAGAGAAAGAATAAATATTTACTTAAAAGTTCTCTTATGAATTTTTGCTTAACCATGAAAGCATATTTCATTCTAAACGGCCACTAGAGAAATCTGCATACACTGATCATCTGTGGGCTGTGATTTTCTACTGGAAAACAAAAAGTGGAAGCCGCTTACCAGATTCCAAGAAGGCAGATCGTTCAATGAGAGTTAGTCTTCTTTCCCGCATTTCTGTGCAAAGTTGCAACCGAGTTTACCTGGCTTGATCACTTTTCTTTAGGAGATATACAATCCCAAATGTTAATCCTTAAGTCAAACGCAGCTGATGGGATCTTGAAAACACCTACAAGTGATCTACCTTCAATCTGGCCGTGAAAATTTAGAGTGACTCTGCAGCTCTCCGTAGGTGAATGCCTTATTTGGTCTGGAGGCATTTTGCTACATTGAGTCATGAAAAGCTATTAAAAGAGCTCTATGGGAAATCCAGCCTATATTTTGAACCTAGCAAACTGTCTTTTCCATCATCGTTGACCTCTTACAGACACGCGGTACATAATCTTGATTGTGCTTCATTGGCATTTATTGCACATGGACCAATTCCTCACACAGTAGTTAGTTGCACCAGAGTATAAATACTTGGTAAGACACACAGAAGAAAAGAGAATTTACACACATGTGCTAAATTTTACGAGCAGATTCACATGGGCACTTGGACATAATAATAATAATAATAATAAAATCCTTAAGGTAATGATATTTATAATATGGATACAGTTACAGTACCATGATAAAAGAGTATAAAAAGTAATTTTCCCAAGAAAGCATTAGCTAAATAACATAATAGACAACAGAAGTAGAGTTTTAATTTTATTTTACTTTTTAAGATCCCCACTCCCCCTGTTTAAAAATATTTAATTTTATTTTTGTGCAAGTAACATCTTCTGTGGACTTTATAATTCCTAACACTGTGCAAAAATGGCATTTTGAACTACTCCTTTTTTTGTTTTGTTTTTTGTTTTTACCCACATGTGCAGTAATCTGAACTGTTCCCTCTTTCTCTGTCTCTCTCTCTCTGCTCTGTCTTCAATGGACAGTCATATGTCACAGAGGCTTAGTGCCTGGTCCTTCCAACTAATATTGATACATAAATAGCTGTTTAATATAAACAAGTCTTTCTATTTTGCTGTGCAATGTGCACAGTGTGAGGTAGAAACCCCCCAGCTTAACCACCGAGGCGCCCGGGGACAGCAGGCTTGCCCCACGGAAGGGGAAAGCAAGGTTGAAGTTCGTTTCAAGAACAGCTTACAATTTCTTGAAACGTGGTTTTTGCACCCATCCTTTCCCTTTGCTTTAGGAACAGGAGACATCATTACTCAGGGATTAAAATGGAATTTCTCTGGAGAGCAAAAGGAAACACGTCCCGGACACACTGTCATTGCCCCTCTCTCTCCGGTTGACCGCTCCTGTTCCCGGGAAGAGGATGGAAGCCAAGTGGGCAGACGTTTAATCCCCTAACGCTTCTCCCTTGCCCTACTCGGTCCTCGCAGAAAATGTCCAAACCACATGGGAAAAAAGTCCTAAAGATGCATCAGACCCACACACAAAAGAAGGCCGAACCTCAAACAGGAAAAAGAACACACGAAAAGTCGGCAAGCCACTTTCCCACCCCTCCCCAAACTTTTCTTTCCGTGCACCGACCCCTGGCTTTCGTGTTCGTCTTGGATGATTCGGACGTTTGTGCGGCTTGGAGTTCACCTGCTTTCGGTAACGAGCCGACACAGCTCTGCTCGCCCGCTGGGCCCGGGCGTTCTTCGTCCCCGCGCGCGCAGCCCGCGCCCCCGGCTGGGCGACGCGGCGGCGGGGCGCGCGGGGCCGGCCCTACACCTTGGATTCCGAGGCGCCGCAGCCCCGGCGGCGGGGCTCGTCCAGGCTCGAGTCGCTGTCCGCCGCCGCCCCGCCGTTACACCCGGCCCAGGGCTCCAGCAGGCGCGCGGGCTGCCCGGCCCCGTCGTCGTCGTCGTCGTCGTCGTCGTCGGAGGCGGCCCCGGGCGACGGCGGCGGCCCGGCCACCGCCAGGCAGCCGGGGGCGCGCGGCCGGTCTCGGCGGGCGGCGCGGCGCCCGCAGGCGTCCCGGGCCCCGCAGCACAGCAGGCGCTGGAAGGCCTGGCGGAAGTCGGGGCTGCGGCAGTAGATGATGGGGTTGAAGGCAGAGTTGGCGTAGCCCAGCCAGTTGAAGAAGACGAAGAGGCGGTCGGGCACCAGGTCCCGGTGGAAGGCCTTCACCACGTTGGCCAGGAAGAAGGGCAGCCAGCAGAGTGTGAACACGCCCATGATGATGCCCAGCGTCTTGAGCGCCTTCTGCTCGCGCAGGGCCACCAGGCGCGAGGGCCGCCGCTTGCCCGCGCGCCCGTTGGCCAGCGGGGCGGCGGCGGCGGGGCGCGGGGAGCCGGGCGAGGGCGCGGGCGAGGCCGGCCGTGCGGGGCCGCCGAGGAAGCGGCGCTCGCAGCTGTCGATCTTCTTCATCTGCTTCTGGGCCTCGCGGAACACCCGCAGGTAGACGAAAGCCATGATGCACAGGGGCAGGTAGAAGGAGACCACCGACGAGGCGATGGCGTAGGCCCGGTTAGTGACGAAGTCGCAGCACTTGGGGTCGTTGTAGCAGCGGCGCGCCTCCTCGCCCTCCGCGCGCCACCAGTGCATGAGGATGGGCAGGAAGGACACGAGCGCCGAGATGGCCCACACGGAGCACACGAGGGCCCGCGCCCGCGCGCGGGTCAGCACGCTCCGGTAGCGGAAGGGCGACGTGATGGCGAGGTAGCGGTCCAGGGCGATGACGCACAGGGTCTCGATGCTGGCCGTCACACACAGCACGTCCACCGACGTCCAGAGCTCGCAGAAGAAGGAGCCGTACTCCCAGCGGCCCCACACCACGATGGTGGCCCCGAACGGCACCACCAGCAGCCCCATGACCAGGTCGGCGCTGGCCAGGGAGATGATGAAGAGGTTGGTGAGCGTCTGCAGCCGCGGCGTCTTGGCGATGGCCACGATCACCAGCACGTTGCCCGCCACAACGACCAGCACGATGAGCGCCATCAGCAGGCCCATGCCGGCCGTCCACTGCGGGGACAGCGGTGCGGGGCCCTCGCCGGCCGGGGTCAGCAGCGAGGCGGGCGGCGAGGCGGGCACCAGCAGTCGCGCCGCCGTGGCCGCGCCGTCGGGGAGCGGGGCGGCGGACGACAGGTTGCAGGGCTCGGCGGCGCCCAGGGCGAGCGCCCCCGCGCCCATGCCGAGCTGCGGGGGCCGTGGGCGCGGTGCGTGGCGGGGTTGAGCCGTGTTTGGGGAACACCCCAGAGGTCGGGGCGGCGGGGCTCCGGGGGGCAGCTCTTGGCCAGGTCAGGGCAGCCGCTGCGCGGAGCCGGAGGCATGGGCGCCGGGCGCCTTCCCTGCGGGAGCCGAGCTGTGTCGCCGCCGCCACCGCCGCCGCCGCTGCTGCTGCTGCTGCTGGAGCCGCTGCCGGAACAGCCGCCGGGACCTCAGCATGTTTCTGAGCGCGCGGAGCCCGCAGCCCGGGCACCCAGCATCCACCCCACCCCGTCCCCACTCCCCCAAGCCAACCCCCAGGGCCTCGCGTCAAGCTCCCGCAGCCAATCGGGCGAAGGCACGCCTCTAGCGGGTGCCCCCCCACCGCCAACTCCCCGCACCCCCTCCCACCCGCACTTCAGCTGCTCGGGGGAGTCCGGGGAAGATCGCCCTGTGAGTGCCTCCCCGGCGGCCGCGGGTTTCTGGGCGCGCGCCCCTTCCTGCTCCGCTGGTTCCTACGCCCTGTGCCGTGGAGCTCCCTGCTAAGGCCGGCTCCCACCGCGTCCCTGTCCCCTCCGGAGGCCCCCACACGCTCCTGCGCGCCTTTCCCTTCTGCGCCTTTTTTTTTTTTTTTTTTTTTTTGCCTCTTGCGTTCGGCTCCCTGCTGCGCCCCCGCTTCTCTGGCATCGTCTCTACTTCCAGCGCCCAGATTTTCCGCAGAGCGGAGCGCGTGCTCCTTTCCGTGGGGAGCGAACCTCGGTGTTCTCCAAGCGCCCGAACACCTTGGACAGTCCGTGCACTGGGGTTGGAGGAGTTTGGCTAAGAGGTTGTTTCTCAGATCGGACAGCTGAGCAGGGAGTGTGTAAAAACCTTTCCCGGTCAAGAGTGGACCCAGCTAGCCTGCGTTCTGCCCGGCTCAGAGGATCAGAAGCAGGTGTTAGTGGTTAGAGAAAACTTTCCAGCAGAGCACCTTGCTAGAAGAGCAAATGTCATCTGTCAGAAGCGCTCTCTGGGCGCTGGCGGTCCTTGCAAGGATCTCTGTTGTAGACGGAGAAAGGAAGCTAAGGTTTGGGCATCTGACAGCCAGTGCTAAGGACCAACCAGTTGGACACTCCCCAGTGCCAGCTAATGAAAGTGTGAGTACGATGCAACGATGTGTGTAGATATTATAAAGAGAGGGGCTTAAGGAAACAGAAATGTTTAAACATAAATGACACTACTATGAAGAAAGAACCCATTTAATTACATTTCAGACGTTTCACATTCAGAATAGCACCTGCATTTTGTGTTTTATTAACTAACATGATTTTATAATTTGAGCTGGGTCCATACAAACCGAAAGGTACTGTCAGTTATGGTTGATGTAATGAACAGATTTTAGATTTGTTGATCGACTTGGTTGTCGCCTGTGCCAAGTCCCCAGATTCTCAAAACTCTAGGATTAGTTTTGGAGGGATGAGAGAAGAAAATATGTAAATACTCAAGAGGATTAAAATCAGACAGCAGTTAACATTATGTCCGCGGTTTCTGAGTTGGCAAATGAATTGGTTTGAAATCAGTGAGCCGTGTGCCCGTCTGTCTGTGGATTATGTGCGGGGACAAACAGACAGGCTAGCCACCAGGAACACACCATGCAGCCAGCAGGACTGCAAACCCCCTCTCAAAGCCTTCAGCGCTGCCTTGAAAATAAAAAGCCTTTAATAGAATCCTTAGGAAGTAAACAACTTCTAATTACCCATGTAAGGGTGTGTGAAAATGTTATATAATGCTCACGCATCTTTCTAGCATCTGAATCAAACTCATTCTTATCTTGCAGAGAGCTTGACTTCCACAGCAACCCAAGTCAAGAGCTAAAAACAATGCTTGTTCAGTTTATAAAGTCAAGCAATTTTATCCACCTCCTCTTAAATCTGAACATATAAATTTGTGTTAGGCCCAAACTTGCTAATCAGGGGGTGGTGGTGATTTATGTATTTATTCACCCCTGCCCTAGGATTTGTCACCCCTAGGTCTGCCAACTTGGAGGTTGAGGAAGGGGAGAGGAGAGAGACTAGAAAGAGGTAGGATGGGAGCTGTACCCTGAGTTCAGTGTAGAGCCTGAGTTACCCAAGTCCTAGCAAATCTGTCTTCCCCTGACCCTTTTTTCTGTCCCCTCCCTACCCCACCCCCTCAAGGGGCAGTCTCAAAATAGTCAAGGGATTGGAAAGCGTTGAATCTGACACTTCCCAGGAAAGGGGTTCTCTGAGTGCTGGGCGGTGGGGTGAGGTGTAGGGAATGTGGAGAGGAGGCTTTCTATCGGGCGCCATCTTTCTGTCAAGTGGTGTTACTGGAATGGTGTGTGCCCAGCTGAAGTGCCCCTGAAGGGTGAAGAGATTGCATTTGTGTCAGCGGTAAGGCCAGAACTTGGTTAGTGAGGCTCAGGGCAGAGGCCCCGATGCTAATATCTTTACTGCATGTGTAAATGTGCATGTATCAGTAGACATTATGTATCCATGTGTGCATTTGTGTACCTATGTATAAACACACCACATATGGGGAATTGTCCAACAAACTCTCCTGAAACTTTTTCCCCCTGCTCATTCAAGCTTCTCTGAATTTCTGGATAGCACATTCACTAAATCATAAATATTCAAACCCAGAAGGTTATTTTAATAGGAGTTGCACCAGAGGAATAAGGGGGGTCCCAGGATTCTCTTGGGGTTTTCCTTCAGTGGTACTGAGAGAAAAGTCTGGAATAGTCCAGGTTCAGCTAGAGTTAGCTTTCTTTTCAAACAAAATATTTTCCGATCTCCTGTAATTCCTACATTTCATGGCAATTTTTTTTTTGGACATTTTGAGATAACACTTTTGTCCTTAGATGAGGATACAAGAGCAGGGAGAAATGGTCTGATATATATCCATTTATTCAAGTATTGCATGTTCCGAGTTCAAAATGACTAATTTCTCCATTTTCCCATGCCCTACTCAACTGTTAAAAAGAATCACTTCGTATGAACCCACTGATGTGACAGCATTTTAGAAAATAACAAAAACTCCAACGGTAAATGCTAATCAGCACCCTTGGGAGCTAGTGGGCTTCTTCCTCAATACTTCCTGCCCACACCTCTACCTTTCCTTTCCCACTACCATGAACTTGGCATGGGTTCTCTTTGATCTCCCAGCCTCTAGTCCTCCCTGTTCCATTTAATTTGGCATACCATAGCCAAATTAATATTTCTAAAGTACTGCTTTGACCAAGATGCTTTTCTGTTCAGAAATCTTGACTCCTCAACTTGACGTTCTAAGACCTTCACAGTCCAGTTCCACATGGCCTTGCTGGCACTACCTTGGACTAGAATTCTCCATGTCACTCTAATTTGCATTTCTAGGTTTTTGTTTGTTTGTTTTTTGTTTTTGTATCTAAACTCTTTTTTTTTTTCCCCCCTTTTTTGCATTTCTATTCTCATTGGGTTCCTTCCACCGAGAATCCCATTCTCCTTGTATCTCTGTGGATCTAGCCTTCAAGACCTGGCTGATATCGATTTTATTTTAGTCATTTGTTGTTATTTAATTTTTATACGTTTTTCTCTTTTCTTGTCCTATGGATTGTAAGATCAATGAGAGTCAGGACTACCCTGTACATTTTTATAGCTCCCATGTTTACCAATATTTACTTTATTAACATTAAACTTTGATTTATAAATGTTTAATGCCCTGGTTTTAAAAATAGTCTCATATTTACTAGTATCAGAAATGATTGAGTGGTTTCAGAGTTATAATCTTTCCTCATGTTTTGAATTTACAGTAACAATTCATATTCCTATAGCCTAGTGAATATTTTCACATAAGCATTTCAAAACACTTTACAAATACAAGGTAGGCTCATGAGGTAAATTTATACCTACTCGGCAATGAATAAAGTGGGACATAGGTAAGAGGCTTTTCCAAGGGGCCATATAGGTCCACAGCCATAAAGAGCACTACTTAATCTTCAGAAATATTCAAAGTGAACAACCTTTTTGTTTTTTTAAGCTTTCATTTATAATACTATATATCCAGGCATTTCTGCCCTGAGAGACTAACTGATGACTTGAAGCTGATTTCAAGTTTTAGATTAAATTAAAGATCCATACAGCAGTGGTTAATAGGTACCCAGCCCACCCATTGTTGTAAGCCATGAGCTTGTTAAAGACATTTCCACTCTTGAGTTGTCTTTCTTAGAAAATGAGATAAGAAATAAAAGGGATAGCGTAACTAGACAACTGCTGGAAGGTAGACCAAAGGAAATCTGGGGGAAATTTCCAAGTAAAGCCCCAGTAAATGTATCAAATCAGTAAGTAAGATTTGCCTTGAGGTTGATAATCAGTGGCGCTCAAGTGCCTGTTTCATGAGTAAAGATATACAACTTTTCATATAAAGCAATACTAATCAGTCACACAGAGCCAAGTGACCAAAGAACAGCCTGTACCTGTGGCTGGCACATAAGGTCATATACTGGTTTGCAGCCACAGTTTACTTAGGGACAAGTAACTCCGTCCATTATGATAAGAATGAGCATAGAGGACAGTGGTGTGATCATAGGGAAGCTTAGACTATCTGGAAAATTCAAAAGTCTTCCCTCTCCCACTTCCTCCATCTTTGCTTCCTCTGTGTCTTCCTGGCATGTCTAACGAGTACATTGAGCAATGCTAGAGCCAACAATAATATTTTTCAGAATTTGGATGCATTGGAAAGTGTTCAGACCTGCAAGCCGGAAGACCAAGGTTTGTGTCCTGGCTTTGTGACTTTTTGGTTTGACCTTCAGCAATAGCTTCATCTTTTGAATGGACTCGCCACTTGTTCCCTCACAGGGTTGTGCTTGAAATAAATGAGACAATGTATATGGAAGCTTCCTGAAATCTGATATAACACCATATATTTGTAACGCAGCAACTGCTGTCTTACACAATCATCATGATGTTTCAAATCACGAAAGGTGTCAGGAGCTGCTTGCATGAGCATCAATTCACTTAAATACCCATAAGCTTCTCTTTAATCAGTTTGACTCCTTTCTATTCACACTAGATAGTAATATGACCCAGAGGGTGGATAACAGTGAACTATTTTTAAAGCTTTTACTTTTGACAAGTATTTTAAAGAAAATTTTACTCTCCTCCCCTTTTTTGGTGCCTCTCCTTTTATTTATTTATTTATTTTTAAGTATTTGTTTATATAAGTACCGCGCACTAACCAATTGCACCACTGGAGCTTCAGTATTTGTTTATGTAAGTTTCTGAAATAAATTCCTTTAAAGTATTTCAATGGTGACATAGTAGCAGTAGATAAAGGATTTGTTTTCCCCCTCAAGACAATTATTTACTGCCATGACTAGGAACTATTAAAAAAAAAAAGGAGAGAGAGAGAAAGGTAATGTAACATAAAACTTAAATGAACTTTCAAAAATTCAGTTGTATAATGCGGGGAAGCTGGGATGGCTCAGTGGGTTGAGCGCTCACTTTGCAGCGCCAGGGACCGAGGATCGAGCCCTAGCCCTGGCCCATGAGGAACCATATGCTGAACTGGGGAGTTCCCCCAGTTCCATTCTCTCTCTCTGTCTCTGTCTCTGTATCTCTCTCTCTCTGTCAAAAAATTAATAAAATAAATAAAACTTAAAAAAAATTAAGTAAAAGAAAAATTCAGTTGTATAATGAATAAAAATTGATCATCTGCTGAAAGCTTACCTTGAAGGGCTCGTGGCAGTAGGAATATTATCACGACACATAAAAAGCGTTGAGCTAAGAATTGTCCTTGAGCTTGCCCAAGTCCAGAGCTTGTAATGACAACACGCTGTGCTGATGATTGAAAACGCTAGGCTTTGCTTGTTGTCTAAAACTCTGGAACAGTCTTACTGTGTTCCAGAGAAAACAGTTATGTGGTAAAGAGCTGAGGAGTTTGCAGCAACTAGATCCCCCCCAAACCCTTGTTTTAAGTTTCTGAAGGGTAGAAGTGGTACATACCTTTTAAACATTTTAGCTCCCATTTATTCTGGCCATGTATTTGGTACTTCATTAATTCCTGTGCAGTAGGGGAACCATTTAAAAGTCTGTGCTTGGTACAGTCTGTACAATAAAAGAGGACATTGTGTTTTCCATTCATGCGTGGAAGGTGGCATCTGGGCCATCCAGCTGAATGGAATTGCCAAAGGGAACCGGTGCACAAAGCTGGTTGTCTGCCCTGCCTCTGGGGGACAGAACAAATCATCCAGTGCATTTCTTTCTTTTCACTCACTGCTTTCAGGAGACCAAACAAATAGGTATCTTCTTCCATATGTTTTTCCACTTCTTTATATTGTATAGATACCATTCTTGTTAACTTATTTTTACTGTATAAAAGCTCATCCAGACCCACTCAATAAATAGAGGCCTCAGAAGGGCCAACTCTGAAGACATGAGTGAGACAGTTGCTGCTACTTTGGTTTTGATAACCACTGTGGTCGGGCTTCTTGCTTTGAAAATAGACATACCTTTATTTATTTTCCATAACGTCTTAGCTCTGCAGCTTCTTGAGTAAAACCTGTCAGAGACCTTCATCCCATGATGGCTTTCTGTTTCCAGAGTACTATCCATATATGACATGTTAAGAGGGCAAGGACCTTCTGTGCAGACTTCTTCTAAACAGAAATGATTTTTCACTCTGGTGCAGAAGTGATTGGGTTTTTCCTTCCATTTTAATATGGAGAAACTGAAGCATAAGGAGAGAGACGTGCTTACGGTTGCAAGAAAAAGGCGTTGCTGATGTTCCTGCCTCCTAAGCTAAGCTTCAGTTACTAGAACCTAGATCTTTAACAAATTTTGGCCCACCTATTACTACTTGTCAGTGTAATTTAATTGCATGATATATTTGTAGGCTTGGAGCAGATCATGGAGTAATGTTTTAAGTCAATAGCTCTGAATAAATGAAGAAATTCTATCAGGCAAAGTTTATTTGTATTTTTTAATTGGTATAAATATAAGATAGCTAGAAGAATAACCATATTTATCCGCACAAATGAAATTTTCTCATTGTTAGTACATTTCTACGTGCATTTCCAAAAGTACCACATAAACCTAACTCTGAAGGCAAAATAACACTAAAGAAAAGCCAAGCCGTTAAGTAATTTGGTGTTTTTTTTTTTTCTTTAATCTACTAACTGGAAAAAGATTTCACAGACGATTCTGACTGAGAAGCAAAGACCCAAACGTTGTGATAAGCTTAGGGATTTTACTTAAGAGCCAAAATGACGCTGTTTGGGAGTTTGAAACAGAAAATTAAAAAGCAAGTTCAACTTGCTTTGTCATTTCTGCATCCTAACTCGTGTTGTTCCAAACCATGTACACAGTAAGCTTTGAGGCTTTCTGAAAAGCCTGGGAAATGCACTCGAGTGGTGAAAATATTTCTTTTTCTTATTCTGAAAATGTCTAAAGCAATGCTGTTACTGTGACTTGTCACCATTTTCATCCCACTCCCTACCTTTCCTTTCTCCTGCTGCCAAGAACAATGTAAGCACACACTTTTGACATTTTCCCTACTGCTAATTAATAGAGATTATATGCCTTTTTGTTGCTCTGACTTGACGATAATGATCTTGGTTTAAAAACTTCCCACATGTATATATATACTTATATGTATAGCTTTCATACGGACTCATCTGGGAGACGAATACCGGTATGAATAAAAGTAACTTATTAAGCAACTTAAAAACCCGTAATTAACCTTGAAAAAAATAATCACTATTTTATAGCATGACCAGTATTGATGGGAGATTTTAAAGATATCCCCGGCCTACGCATTTTTTTTATCTTAGATGCTTTCTCTTACATAATTTTAAATGATGGCGACTTTGCAAGATCACACTAATTTTAGTGGTTAGCGTTGACATTTATCTCTCTCTACCATAAGATTAAGAATGCAGGCTCTGGAGTCAGACTACATAGGTTACTAAAGTCCAGGTTCTGCCAGTGAGTAGCTGAACGACACTGAGAACAAGTTCTTTGCACAGCTCTGGCCTCCATTTTATCAGCCCTTAAAGAGAACACAGTCATGCACCGCTTAACCACGAGGATAGAAATGCATAGTCAGGCGATTTCGTCCTTGTGCGAACATCACAGTGTGCACGTACACAGACCTCGATGGTATAGCCTACCACTGTAATTGTGTGTGCTGGACCTTTAAAGGACGGGCAGCAGTTAGGTTTGTTTACACCAGCATCACCACACACACGTAACGTGTGCTATGACTTGCGACAACTGTGAAGTCACTAAGCAATCGGAATTTTTTGCTCCATTCTATTGTAGGTCCTTGAATAACACTGTTTTGTTCCACATTTGTCCGTTTCTCTATAGTGTTCATGAGAAAACCAAAATTGATTCCTGGCGGGGCCACAGACTGTGCAGAGTTCTCCCCACGTGTGCGTGTGTTTTCTCCAGGCACTCCAGTTCTCTCCCACACCCCAGCAATGTGCCGGCGAGGTGAACAGGGGTGTCTGAACTGTCCCAGTGTGAGTGAGTGTGCGTGTGAGTGCGCCCTGCGATGGAAGGGCAGCCTGTGCAGGGTCCCACCGTGTGCCCTGAGGCGCAGGGGGAGAGACTCCAGCCGCCTGTGACCCTGAACATGGAATAAGCAGGTTGGAAAATCATCATCTTACTTGCTTTTATTAATCTCTCTTAAGCGTGTGTGTAGCTTGCATTGATTGCAGTATTTAGTACTGGAAGTGTTTTGGCTCTTTATTTAGAAGATGGGTAATGTTTTTCTGACCAGAAATATGCCTTTGGAACCTAACTCTTGTCTGTTATCAATCCGCCTGTGGTAAAATTGGTTTTGTTATACCTTGTTTAACTTAAAGTTGCAATTTCTAAGGACCTATCAAGGACATTAAGTGGAGATTTACTGTAATTTTATGGGACCACCGTCATAAATATGGCCCATTGTTGATCGAAATGTCAATATTTGGCACATGACTATAATACTCATAACTGTCTCCGAGGTGTTTGGGAGATTTGATAAAATTAGGCATATAACACATTTGGCACAGTGCTTGGCTCATTGTAAGTACTCAATAAACATCAGCCTTTCTGTTCTCTGTTTGTTTGTTTTTTGTTTTCCTACCACCACCACCATAACGACAACAGGTGGGGCAGGAAGCCCCCAGGAAAAAATCTTCATGCTATACAAAACCAAGGGTGGTGGCAAAGCAACCAGCTTCCAATCAGCAGAAGTGGAACAGCTGAGTGAATGAATGGTCTTTTTAAAAGTGAGAGGATGTAGTAAAGAATCTAATTTGGTAAGTACTTTTTTTTATTTCAAAGGCAAGTGGATTCTTTTGTGGTCCTTTAATCTGATTATGGTTCCTTTTGGGGAATTAGAATTTCCCAAACTAACTTTACATCATGGAAAGGTCATTCCAGGGAGTTCTACCCTATGGTATGACCATATTCCAAATAAACGAAACAAGAACAATGATAAAAACAAAGCCCCACTGGGCTCTACTAGAGAAACTTATTTCCAAGCTATAATTGATCCAAGCTGCTTCTTTTTATGGTGTAAATTCATAACATCTCAAGGAGGTCAGAAGGCTCTCTTGTGACCTGCTTTGTGTCCATGTAGCACAAAACTAAGTTATCCTGAGTACAAGGGCCTGCCCCCCTCATCCCCTGAGAACAGAGAACAAAGGACTAGACAACAGTCTCTCCAAGTCCGTGCAGTTTAATTCCTAGGAGAGTCTTTCAGACCCGAAGTCAGAACTATTCATTTTATTTCAGAAATAGTTTCATGGTCTTGTTTGTTTGGTTTCTGCTTTTTCACAAGGTTAGGAGATGCAGAGTGAAGTGGAGGCATGAGGATGATGCATGGGCCAGAGGCATGTCTGGGAACTTTATATTAGAGGCGGAAACGGGAAGCAGCGACGTCATTTAGTGCAGAGACGAAGTGTTCCATACCTCACAGTCCCTGGTGGTCCCGTGTCATTAAGAAAGGTGTTGAAAAAAAAAAAAAAATTAAAAAAAAAAGAAAGGTGTTGATTATGTTCACTGTCCTCAGCTCAAGAATAAGGAGTGTGCATTTTAGGAACACTTTTATTGAAACATAGTAGGTTGAAAATTTGGGAACTTTTTTTCCAGGACACTGCCGTTACTTAGTGAATTTATATGGACTATTTCGTTCTCCAACAGTGCTGGATCAATGAGGTGTGAATTAGTTGGTTCCTTCTGAGGGCTGTGAGAAAAGGATGTGTTCCAGGCCTCTCTCCTTGGCTTGGACACAGCAGTCTTTGCCGCTATGCATATCTATCTGTGTGTCCAAATTCCTCCTTTTTATAAAGACATTAGTCATCTTTGATCAGGACCTGCCTTAATGACCTCATTGTATCTTCATTGCTTCTGTAAAGACCCTATCTCCAAATAAATCACATTCTGAGGTACTGGAAGTTATGACATATATTTTTGAGAGGGACACATTTCACCCCATAACAAGTGTTACTCTGTGTAAGAAAGCTTGCCACTTTATGCGTATTCTTTGGTCACCTGTAACTCATACATATGCTATATTTGTAATAAATGTTTTGGGGCAAAGGGCAAGCATCATGGCTTGGCATATCTCACACTAAAGATGGTTCCCCAAATAAATGGCATCCAGACCCTGGTTAGAATGGTCAGGTTTGTTGTAGGTTGCAGTCTGTCACAAATTTGTGAATGCCACTGGCCAGTTGTGGCCAAATCAAGTTCCCATGAGTGCTGAGTAAGTAGCCTGGGTCTTAACATAGGTGTGTGTGGGGGGGTGTAAGGCATAGCTCTGCTAGGTATGTGCTTAAGGTAGGGGTAAACACACTGCTCTTTTGTAGCTTTTATTACAAACCAAGGAACTCAAGTTTTCTTGCAAATGGAATAGAAAACTTCAGGTTCACTTTAATAATTCAAATACAGGGAGAAAAACCTGCCAACTTCCTTGATTGCTGTATAGACCACTTTCAGCAGGTTGTTTTGAAATTATGTAGACATACTCAGAGTTGCACTCTACCACTGCAACATGCCTGTTGTTTTTCCTGAGCTAGAATTAGTATAACAGACAGCAAATAATTGGGTAGGAGAGATACAACAAACCTTTATAACTGAAGAACAAAGCTAGCCTTTGAGGCAAGATAACACCAGGTACTCACTCATATAGAATCCGTTGAAAAACAGGATTTTTATGACCTTGAAGAAATGATTTTGATTGGGAGGGCATTCCGATTCTAAAATGTTGGCTAGCAGAGGCCTGCCTAAGAAATCTCTTCCTTCAGTAGCTTGATTTAGATTCATTATGGGGTCTGAAGCTCAGGAGCAGCCTAATTTTATGTATCCTTAAGTTGTATATCTAATTGCCTTTTGTTGATACTGATGACAGAGCTAAGACTTATTTTAACCTTGGCCATGGACCAAGTGAGCTGACTTTTATGCCCCAAGACACCAAAAATCAAAAAATCCCACCTGATTATGATTCAGAACTCAGTCTGGTGGCTTGTCTTGCCATTTGATATCAGGAGTGGTTCACAGTTGTTCCGTGTACCTGTTACAGGAGCTAAATATGGATCCAGACACCCAAGTCGGAAAAGCCCGAGAACCTCTCTAACATAGTATGGCATTCTATGTGTAGTGATGCCAACTCCTCCTTGCAGGAAGATCTGCTGTGTGTGAGCCATGTCAACAGCATGACTGTAGATGTGTATGCAACTATACTTTTTAAAATGTCACATCTCGGTGTTTTTAACAGCGAGGTTTGTTCGGTAGAACAATCTTATATAAGATGGTACTTCAAGAAAAGCTCAGATCTGTGGGTCTGAGTATTATTTAGTCATCTGTTTGTGCAGCTATATTTTTAACTTAATTTATGATGAGCAAATAGTGGTTTTGAATTCCCAAGCTGTGTTTCTATGCTTCCCTTCAGTTTCTTTTCTTCTCAATTTCCTTCACAACACATTACAAAGAACTTTCTTTGGATATTTCACAATGCTTCCATAGAAGTCAGCAGCATCCATCAGAAAGTACCAAAGCAAATGACCGAAATTGAAGACTTGAAATAAATCAGAGGGCATATGTGTTCTTTCCAATGCTGTGTAACAGATCTATGTCATTTTCTCTTTCTTTTTCTTGTTTCTTTTTACTTTTATTAAAAACATGGTCTGCGGTCATGTAAAACCTCTGGCAACACTTCTGACTGACAAAGAAATCTTTAAATTTTGCCAACCGAATTATCATTATTGTCATAGTATTAATAATAATGGACAGCTGTAGAAACCCACTTGCCATCGGCTATAGAATATAGTAAGTCTGTATGAAAGGCATGGACCCTATCCTTCAAGAATTTTACCTTTATTTAGTTATTTATTTTTTTGATCTAATAAGCAAATTTATTCTGGAAAAAAATATACTGAATTGAGCATTTTTTCACCTTATTGTCTTTCCTGGAAAGAAATAGATGTTATCAACATTAAATAACTATTTATTAAATGCCTATATTTCCCAGTCCAATTCTAGGCACAGATGATACTGAGTTAAATACTACACCAAAGAGGTCCTGACTCTCATGGAACTATCAGGAGGGGTACTCTGAAAATATCATACAGTTTGATTGGCAGATAATCCATTACTTTAACTTTTCTCTCTTCTTTGTGTTTTTCTTTAAATTAAAAACTTAATGGTAATTAAGAAGTTTACTTTTGGAGAGTTTTCTTTTTTAGCTTCATTGAAGAGTAACTAATCCATATAATGTTATATATTTAAAGTGCACAATGTGATGATTTGATATATGTGTACATTGTAGAATGATTGCCAAGATCAAGATAATGAACACATCCATTACCTCATATAACTTAGCATAGTTAACTCTTTTTGTGTGTGAAGATGATGCTCAGTGATTTTTCAAGATAAAATACCATATTATTAGCTATAATCACTATGTTGTACATTAGATCCTTAGAACCTAGTTTTCTTTTTTTATTGTTTTTGACAGAGAGAGAGAGAGAGAGATACAGAGACAGAGAGAGAACTGAACTGGGGGAGCTCCCAGTTCAGCATATGGGTCCGCACGGGCCGGGGCTGGAATTCGATCCTGGGTCCCCGGTGCTGCAAAGTGAGCGCTTAACCCACTGAGCCATCCCGGCTTCCCCCTAGTTTTCTTATAACTGAAAATGTGTATCCTTTGACCTATATTATTTCATTTCTACCTTTCCCCGACCCTGGCAACCGTTGTTTTAGTCTCCGTTTCGATAAAATGTGTTTTTGTTTCGCTTTGCTTTTAGATTCTACATATAAATGATAACATTAGTATTCGCCTTTCTCTCTCTGGCTTATTTCACTTAGCATAATGCTTTCCAGATTTATTCATATTATCACAAGCAGCAGAATTTCCTTCTTTTTTATAGCTGACTAATATTCCATTGTATAAATAGCCCACATTTAGTATATAGATATTTAGGTTGTTCCCATACCTTGACTATGGTGAATAACGCTGCAAAAAACATGGGTGTTCAGTATCTCTTTCAGATACTGATTTCAATTCCTTCGGATATATAACCAGGAGTGGGATTCCTGGATCCTATGGTTGATTTTTAATTTTTTGAGGAACCTCCATACTGTTTTCTATAACGACTGCACCAATCTACATTCCCATCAACAGGGCACAGGTTTCCCTTTTTTCCATATCCTCCCCAACACTTGTTATGTCATATTTTTTTGATAATAGCCATTCTAACAGGTATGAGGTGATACCTGACTGCGGTTCTCCTCATTACATTTCCCTGATGATTAGTGATGGATGTCACCTTCTCTTTCAAAACCCATGTCTAAACCCCAGACACTGTACTCAGGGTGTCATTTATAATATCTCATTTACTTTCTGTAATCATCTTGTCAGGTATTATTTTTACTTTATAAAGGAGGAAATTGAGGCTTAGAGAAGTTGAGTGATTGACCTAAAGTTTCACAACTTGTAAATGGCAGAACGGGACTTCCAACCCAGGTCTGTGTGGCTCTCAAGCCAGAGCTCCTCACCTCTCGTACAATAAGACCTTGTTTTATTATTCTTCTGTTTTGAAGCAGCTTATTTTTTTTGAAACTAATGTCTGAATTCAGTTGCTATAAAAATCGTAGGTGAATACTACACTAAATCATCATATGAATTTTTCTATGCTTATCTTTTATTGAAAACTTATTTGGTAAAGATGTTTTCTATGAATGCTTAGGGCTGGTCCTCCATGAGTCACCAAATTCTGCCTATCTGGCATTTCTTCTCTTGTACCATTACCTTGTCAAATCTGCCTCCCTACTTTCTGCACAGTCATCAGTTACACTCTTGTAATGCCTTCAAGAATTTGATCCAATATCTTGTGACCAATAGGAGAAAATAACCATTAATGGGGGCCACACCACCAGAAACAGCATTGGTGAGGATTGAGCATGCTCCCCAGGGACATCCTCTTCTTATTTTGGGGTTGTTTCTACCATTTGCCTATTTTACATAGTGCTGCTATGACTATTTTTTCAAGCTTTTGTTTAAATGTCTTTTTTCCCCAATTCTTTGGGGTCTGTACCTAGGACTGGAATTGCTGGGTCGTGTGGTAATTCTACATTTAACTAATCTTTAGAAAAATAAATCTATCGGTAGATGACCCTCAAATCTATCTCTGGCCTGATTTCTCCCAGTTGTCTACTTCAAATCTCCTCCAACATACTAGTATCTCAAAGTTAACTTGTCCAACATTGAAACTGTGACTCTCCACTCCCTGCAAACTCCTCCTCCAGTCTCCCCAACTTAGGAGATGACAGCACTGTTCACCTGAGGTGCTTAGGCACGGGTTCTAGGACTCATCCTCAGTCCCTCTCTTTCTTGCTCTCCCCACATCCAGTCCACCCGCAAGCGCAATCCATACTGCTTCCACACTATTTTCACTTCTCCACAGCTACCATCTTGGTCTAAGCCAGCATCAGCTCCCATCAGCTCCCATCAGCTCCCATCAGCTCCCATCAGCTCCCATCAGTTCCCATCAGCTCCCATCAGCTCCCATGGTCCTCACAGCAGATGCTGACAACTTCCTCTCCTGCCGGCTCCTAGAGTTCATTCTCTCCTCTGTATTCAAGGTCATTTTTAAAAAGCATATCCCTTAGCCCTCCTGTTGCACCCCCATTGATTTCACACTGTAATCGGAATTAAAACCAAACTGGCTTCCGTGGCCTGAGGCCGTCGGGAATCTGTGTGCTGGCTCCATCTCCTTGCCCCTCCCTTGCTTCCTATGCTTTGACCACACTGGCCTTTTTGTTCCTTGAACTAGTACCTGCCACAGGGCCTCAGAACTCGCTGTCTCCTCTGTCAGAAACTGCATGACCACTTCCTTCTCACTATTGAGACTTCCCCTCAAATGTCACCTCCTTAGGGGACGCCTTGTCTATCCACCCCTTCCCCCAAAGTCAGCCAACCTTTATCTTATTAACCAATCTATTTTTTCATTGATATATCTCATTGACATTTTCACATCATCATCTGAAATGATCAAATATGCACTAATTATTAAATATTAATAAAATATAAATGACTTCATTTATATTTATGTGTTTATTTTCATGATTAGTGCCTGTTTTCCTCCTTCCTATCTCCCTCCCCCAGTCATAAGCTGCATAAGGACAGGAATTTTGTTGGTCACAGTCATAGCTGTATCTCGGGAATCTAGAACAGGGCCTGACACCGACATTTGATTGGATGCTATTGAAAGGGAAAGTTCACATCTTACCTGGCCTGAAATAAATTCTCCTGATCCCATTACCACCTCTTCTTATCAACACATTTCTAGAAGGAGTAAGATCGATTGATTTGGCCATTGTTCCTTCCTTCTGTAACTCTGAGCAATCCAGTTTTTGCTACCATGACGGTTCAAAAGTGCTTCCTCAAAGATTCCCAGTAACTCCACACAAGTCAAAACCAGTTGCCCTGTGCTCTGTGCCTTTTCTGCAGCATCTGACACTGTTAACCTTGTTCACATTCATGAATCTTCCTGTGAAAAGTTGTCCTTTCTTGGTGTGAGGCCTGGGTGTACCAAGACCAAAGTGTCTTGAGAATGCATCTGGGAGCCTCTCAGGGGTGGGCTGGGGGTTTCACTCACTTGCACCTGGTGAGCAGGCTGGCTTTTAGCCAGATGGTCCAGAATGAAATGACTCAGTAGCACAAACTCCCATGAAAAGAGCACCTGAAAGGATCCCGACCTCATGCAGCTGGTACATGGGCAGTGGCATGCCATGCTGGTACCCGAAGGTTAGCGAAGATGCCATCACCAAGAGCCCTGCTGAGCTGCCTGCTCTTTGTAGCTGTCTCTGGGCTGTCCTTTGATCCATCCCACTGTGCCAAACGCACATCTGCTGTAGCCAGACTCTTGATGTTCTAAATTGCCATCCTCTCTTGCCCCACTTAATTCCCACTTTGTAAGAGGGGCATGGGGTTTTGGAGTTCCCATCTCTCCTATCTACTAGCAGCAGGACCTTGGGCAAGTTATTATACATCCCAAATCCTTCAGCTCCGTATCTGAAAATTGAGCAGAACCACTGCGACCTCACAGGTTGTTGTAAGGATGAAAGGAGGATGTGCCTAGAACACTGAGCCCTCAATGGCTCCCCATTACCCTCCCAATTAGGTCTGTCATGCAGGCATCCACCTCATGTTCCTCCATAGCTCCTCAGGGATCCCCACAGTCTCTGCCATCCCCAGCATGCCAGCTCCTGTGCCTTGGCGCGTGCCTTCCACTGCTTATGGGAGACCATTTCCCCCTTAGGCTTTCTTCTCTGTGTTTTCTAAAAAATAAGAACCATGCATTAATTTTGTGTTCGGGAAAAACCCTCACCATTAACATTGTTTTGAACATCCACTCTTATGGTTTGTTTTTTTTTCAGTCTCTTTTTGTTCTATATTTTTTATTAAGTAATTTTAGTTTTTATTTTTTCAGTTAAATTGCCATACAACATATGGGCTTATATTAGTTACGGCTGTACGACAGAGTGATTAGACATGCAATATAACTTACAAGGGGATCATCCTGATAAATCTAGTACCCATCTGACACCTTTGCATCCCCTTGACTATTTTATAACTAACAATTTGTACTTCTTAATCCCTTCCCCTTTTTATCCATCCTTCCACCCCCCACCCCTCCCAATTTGGCAACAGTCAATATGTTCTCTGTTTCTGTGAATTTGTGTCTGTTTTATTTGTTCATTTATCTTGTTCTTTAAACTCCACAATGAAATTATATGGCATTTATCTTTCTCTGCCTGACCTACTCCACTCAGCACAATACACTCTAGGTCCATCCATGTCATTGCGGATGGCAAAATTTTTTTTTTTCTGGCTGAGTAATATTCCACTGTGTGTATATATACATATCATATACATATACATAATCATCTCTTCTGTATCCACTTGTCTACTGATGGATACCCAGGTTGTTCCCATATCTTGGCCATTGTAAATTATGCTGCAGTGAACATAAGGATGCACATGTCTCTTTGAAGTAGTGTTTTGACGTTTTTCGGATAAATACCCAGAAGTGGGGTTACTGGATCCTTCTCTATTTCTTATTTTAAAGTCTATTTTGTCTGGTATAAGTGTTGCTACACCAGCTTTTTTTGGTTTGTTTGTTTCCATTTTCATGAAATGACTTTTTTTATCCCTTTACTTTCAATCTCTGTATGTCTTTCAGTTGAAGCATGTCTCTTGCAGGCAGCATATGTAAGGGTTTTGTTTTCCTATCCATTCAGCCACCCTATACCTTTTGATTGCAGCATATAATCCATTTACATTTAATGTAACTATTGATAGACATGTAGTTATTGCCATTTTATTATTCATATTTTTTCTTCTTCTTAAAGAAGTCCTTTTAGCATTTCTTGTAATATTAGTTTGATGACGATGAACTCCTTTACCTTTTTGTTATCTGGGAAGCTTTTATCTGTCCTTTGATTCTAAATGATAGGTTTGCTGGGTAGATTAATCTTGGTTGTAGGTCCTGGCTTTTCATCACTTTGAATATTTCATGCCAATCCCTTCTGGCCTGTAAAGTTTCCTTTGAGAAATCAACTAACGGTCTTATGGGAGCTCATTTGTAGGTAACTAACCTCTTTCCTCTTGCTGCTTTTAAGATTCTTTCTTTTTCTTTAACCTTTGGCATTTTAATTATGATGTGCCTTGGTGTGGGCCTCTTTGGGGTCATCTTGTTGGGACTCTCTTATGCTGCCTGGGCATATTGTGTGTCTATTTCCTTCACCTGGTTAGGGAAGTTTTCAGTCATTAGTTCTTCAGATAAGCTGTCAATTCCTTGTTCTCACTCTTTTCCTTCTGGTATCCCTATTATGTGATTGTCGATATGTTTGATGTTGTCCAAGCGGTTAAACTATCCTCATTTTTTCTTTTAAGATTTATTTATTGTTTTTGACAGAGAGAGAGAGAGAGAGAGAGAGAGAGAGAGAGAGAGAGAGATACAGAGTCAGAGACAGAGAAAAGGGGGAGGGCCCAGAACAGTCTCCATAGCTGCACATCATTGGCTTTTCTGACTGGTTCTTTATTATGTTTTATATATCCATTTTTATGTTTCCTATCTCTTTGTTGAATTTCTCCCTGAAATAACTGAACATCCTTAGAACTGGTTATTTGAACTCTTAGTTTGGTAGATTGCTTGTTTCCATGTGGTTAGTCCTTTTTCTGGAGTTTTGTTCTGCTATTTGGGACATATTTCTTTGTCTCCCCACTTGGCTGCTTCCCTGTGTTTGTTTTGATGTATTAAATAGAGCTGCTATGTCTCATGGTCTTAGTAGAGTGGGGTTATGTAGAAGTGTCCTATGGGGCCAATGGTGCAGTGTGAGTGCCCCCCTGTTGCAGGTGAGCCTTGGTTGCTATTTGCAAGTCAATGTGGGAGTGGGGGGAGGGATTGGCCCTCGGCTGATTCATTATGAGTACTGTCCATGACTAAAATGGAGGAGCTGCGGTATGGATGGGGACATGCAGACTGACCCTACAGAACAGGATTCGCTTTAGCAGGGCTCTGGTGCCTGCCCGGTCTGCCCTTTGGATGTATTGTTCACAGAGGCAGCCAGGTGGTACTCCCCCTCCATCTGAAGCTGGCCACCAGGCACGCTGGCCCTGGGGCCTCCTGGTAGGGTCTCCACCAAAGGCCAAGTTCAGCCAAAGGTTGTGCCCTGCCAGGGGCCACCTAGAATGAGCCACAAAGTACTTCACAGATGGCTGCCACCTATGCTGGGCTTGAAGGTTCCTGGGAGAGGCTTCACTGCAAACTGGAGTGAGCTGCCCACTCTTATTTTAAAAGCCATGTTCCCCATAAACTTGTTCTTGGTCAGTTGTCGTCTGTGGTTGCTCAGGCCTTTGCATCATCACCAGATTTTTAAAACCTCTCCTAAAGCTCACACTATTGGGCTTTACAGTATATAGAGTCAAGTATATGTGGGGATATAACACAAATACACAACAAATTGTTATAGAAATCAAAATGATAAACTCTCTGAGGGCAGATCCTTATTTTTTACTTATCTGGGTATTTCCACTGTGGTGACTGGTGATTATCACCCAGCCTTGCCCATAGTTTCAATAAATATTTGTTTAATTGAATTGTTAACCAATGCATGTAAGAACAAGCAAGGCCTACATGCCTTGCCTCTTATGAATAGAATAAAAATAACTCATGTAATTCAGCAGATTAACTGATAAAATGATTTGTTCTTTTGCCTCGAGAGAGAGCTATAAAGAGATCATTTAGAAGCTTTTCTTTTCCAAATCCAGCAGTTTAATGCCACTTGAGTGGATGAATAACAGCAGCAGTTATGATGATATATCAGTTCATATCTATCTTTTGCTTTTTCATCCATGAAAGAGACTTGAAATACTTTGATCCCATGAGGGGGCAGGGTACTGTCTTCACTCCCTGTCTCACAGAACAGTAACTCTGGAGGAATGTCCATTCCCACACTGAAGTCTTCAGTCTTAAGATCGTAGTCGTTCACCTTGCTGTGGGTGACTTCAGTTTACCTGCCTCTCACCTTGTTTTGTGAGAGCAGTTTAATGATGAGGTGATGAACTCTTTCCTATACATCTTCAGTTCCTCTGTGTGGTTAATAAAAAGGAGTTAAGTATTGTTGTTTTAGCCTTATGGATTAGAATGGAAGGATAAAACAAATTATCCACTGTTTATTTGATCATCTGTTTTAAATTTTCCATTTTCTTTAGATGTGAGCCAAAAAATCTTGTTACATATTTAGGGATTGTGATCATCATTAAACAGCCTTCTCTGAGCACCTTTCTGTTGGGAAGTCTGTACAAATTAGGTGAATTCTTAAATTAAGACAGCATTAAGGCCAGTGTTTCTCAACCGGGGAGCAATTTTGCCTCCTTGAAAGATATGTGGTGATATCTGAAGACATTTATAATTGTCATAACTGGGGAGGGGTGCTAATGGCTTCTAGTCGGTAGAGGCCAGGAAAGCGCCTAAGCATCCTATGATGCATAAACTGCCCCACAACAAAGAATTATCTTGTCCAAAGTTTCAACAGTGCTGAGGTTGAAAAACCCTGATAAAGGCATAAGGACTTCCATGGACAAATAATTTAAAAGAAGATTAAGAAATGTCTGTATGCTATACAGAAGGTCTAGACAAAGAGATTGGAGGGACAGCCAACAACTTGATGCGTGTCAGAATAGCCCAGTGGCACAGTTAACTACCTGTTAGTCACTATTGGAGCAAGCTTTGGGAAAGGGATAAAGAGGGTGCGGGAGATCTCTCAGGAGCCAAGAGATCCTCAGGATAGTGTGTGGTGAATTAAAAACCATTTTGATTTTTTTATATTACGGTCTATAGCTGATAAAAATGCTGCACATTTAGGAAACAATCACTGCTAGCAAATGCTTTACATTGGAAGGTGGGGACTTTATTCTGTGATTACAAAATTACTCACCAAGGCCAGAAACTACTTAAAGTTCACAATCATATTAATTCAAGCACCAAAAAAGGGGAACCATTCAGCCAGCTCAGAGAAGTTATTGCATCATTTCCTTGTGTGCGGCTCAAGCTAAAAATAACCTTTAATCTTCGTAAAGAGTAAACTGTCCTGTCAAAAAGAATTAGGAAATTAACTTAGAGAGAGGTTGTAAGGTAGGGTAGAGAGAGCAGTTCATCCAGGAAGAAAATGCCTGTTGTGTTTTAAGATTAAAATGTCTGAATGACTAAAGAAAACGCGTGCCTAAGGGAATATGGACTGTGGTGACAGAAGGTGGCGGGTGGCGCATGGTGAAGTTTTTGTACGTTTGTGTGTGTTGGGTCAGGTGGCACGTGATTACTACCTGGAGTAGAGGTGGCAGGCGAGGGTTCCTTGAGCTGTTGGGCAACTGGGTGTTTGTTCTCAGTTTTGGACAGTCTGCTTTGGCCTTGAGTGCTCATAGAGATAAAGGGTAACCACAAGTTCTGTGCCTATTGGGCCATGAAATGAAACATGGGAAAGGCTGACCTTAAACTTAGCCCCAAAGCCGTTGTAGCACCTCAGCGTCACCACAATACACACTGGGGACAAGAGCAGGCATGTCCTTCAGAGGATGACCAAGGTACAAGCTGTAAGGGAGTAGGGGAGGAATGGCACATATCAAACACCTTCCAGATGAGCTGTAGATTTCAGCCAGCTGGCAGCCGACTTCCTATGTGCCACTGCATTAAAAAGTCCACAAAGCTAAAACCAAATGGAGGTGCAGTGAATATGCCCTGAATTCTGAGTACAGGCACTCAAAGGGAGGCAAATTGTCAAGGGTGGGGATATTCTATCGCACTGTCATTCCAACCTTGTAATTTAGGACAAGCCTATTGTTCCAGAGACCATCAGTAGACGCATCCCACTCAATCATTGCAGAGCATGCGTATCATACGTATTGTGGACATGCGTACTTGAAAGATTAAGAATTTTTTTTTTGAGGTCACACCATACTGAAGTCAGTACAAATCTGCACATCTACTCTTTTTAGTTTTTCTTTCTTTCTTTCTTTCTTTCTTTCTTTCTTTCTTTCTTTCTTTCTTTCTTTCTTTCTTTTTTAACTCAACACCACAATAACTGTGATCATGGTTTTTATTACATGAGCAGTACCACAAGGTTCTGTGTAATAAGCAAAAGAAAGAAGCAAGAAAAATGTGTTTTTCTTAGAACTATCTACTGAAAGTGGTGGCATAGAAAGAACACAGGCTGCACCTGGGTTTAACTCCTTCCTCACCACTTACTAGCTATATGTCCTTCATATAGCTTGTAATGAAGTATACTTCATTTCCCCAAGATTCAATTATTTCATCAGCAGAATGGAAATAACATTCCTACTACGACTCAATGTGAAATGAATAAGCTAATGTGTGTAAGAGCCCTGTGTAGTGGCTGGCATTTGGTGGGGGCTTAATAAATAGTGTTTATTATTTATTATCATATTTGTTTTTGTGTTAGAAGTATAGTATCTCTAAGAGACATCTTTACATCAGTGATCATATATCACATTATATAATATGCCACAAAGTCATACTATCATCAGTAGTGAGTTCAACAAATACCAACACATTTATCATTCTCATTATCAGCAAAACCCTCTGCGAAGCATTCCCATGTAGAGTGAAAACTTGCTCACCTGCTTGCAATTTCTGTAAGCAGTGTGAAATCAACGATATGTGTGCATACATGGATGTAAGTCAACTGTTAGAAAAATGCACCATAAAAGAATATGACATCATTTGGTTTGAAGGCTAAGGAGGTTTGGTCAGCAGAAGCAGGCAATAGCTCAAGGGAGACACTGGGACTCCAGCCAATAACTTCTGACCTACAGACAGAAAAGAGACTCTGGGAACTGAAAGGTCTCTTATCTCATTTTAATTCAAAAAATAAAATCTTGCATTCTATATTTGAGAGCCAGACTCTCTAAGTGGAATAAGATATCAGGAAGAGTAGTTTTCAGGTGATAAAATAATGGATTTGGCAAAAAGCTTTTCACATGTGCTATCAGTGAAGCATGGAACTCTTTTTCTGTCTTTTCCCACCATACTTATTATCAAAACAGATGGATGTCTGGAACTTAAGGATACTATACATTTATATAACAGTTGAAATGCAAGGGCACCTAGACATATAGGACCTTGAAAGTGGGGAATCTTACTAACCAGCTGGTCTGTCTATTTCTTTATCCATCCATCTACCTGCCCACCCACCCACCCACCCACCTACCCACTTAACTACTCACCCATCCATCCATTTCTATCCTTCCATTCACTCATCTATCTATTCATTCAACCAACATTAATTGAGTGCACACTCTTTGCCAGGCCCGAGGCCCGAGGCCCGAGGCTCGAGGCCAAGGATACAAAGACAGAAAGGCTCCATCCCACTCCTCAGGGATCTTTTGAAGCACTGAGAGTCAGGCACAGTAAAAAAGAAGGTATATTCAACATCTAGTTATACACGGCTTGAGCATATAGCTGACTTTTAGTAAATACTGAATGAAAACAGTCAAGAAAAACCACAGATGTGGGGCGAGAGATGCCATTTCCAGCTCCCCTTTGCATTATTTAATTGGAGAGTAAGGGACTTTGAGTCTGACTTTTGGCAATTGAGGGGGAATAACTGCAGTAAGTATTTGTCTCTGGCCTCTCTTTGGAGCTCTCGTTCCTCATCTCCAGAGAGGATGACTTCTGTGGCTTGAGACTTCACAGGGAGCCAGTTCTCCCCCATGGGCTGTCTTCACTTTCAGCAGGGAGGGCGATTCACTGCATGCTTTATCCCTGCCGATCCCAGTGGAGAGAGCCCAGGAATCACATTCACTTTCAGCCGCTGAGTGGGCTGGACTGGAGCCATTCATGTCAGCCTCCCTTTATCTAATACATATGTGTGTATGGGGTGTATTTGAAAAAGAAAGACGCGGAAAAGTTAAAAAGTCTCATGAATGTCATTCTCAGTTCAATATTAAAATTGTGATTTCTTGTTCATTTCAGTTTGTGTTTTGAATGTTTTGCCAAGGGCTTAGCCATGTATACTTTGGCTTTTTATTTTTAATTAGAATTTCAAACCACATGGAAATTTTGGTGCCGGTTTTTTAAATTTTTTTTCTTAACAAAACATTGTCTTTTTTAAGCATTAGCAAAACTGTAATTGATTTTTATATAATTGGGAGTTCTAATCATTTTCACCTACTTGGATTTACTTTACAGTTTTGTCATGAACTGGTGAAAGCTAAAATATCATTAAGCTTAAAAAAAAATTTTTTTTTTCTGATTGGGATTCTAGAAGTTCTGGAGGTTTGAGATTTGAAAGTCATCATTATAAAACACATCATTGTCAGTCAAATTACTGAGACCACAGTGTACATGGTGTTCTATTCTAGGCCTTCGGAAATCATCCCATCCATCCTAATCTGACCATTGTCACTGGGGTAGACGGAGAATCAATCAAATCAACAAGTATTTGTTCAGGACTGTTTGCACTTAGCACAGCTCCGAGGTACTATTTGAAAGCAGAGCAGGAGAATATGGGAGCCGTGAAGACACATTCCTTCACTGTGTGAGCAAGTAAGAAGGGAAATGGCTGTTGCTTCCTCAAAATGCCAACTGTATGCTTTGATCATTAGCTTTGAGTAGCTGTATGATTTTAGGTTACAAGGTTGAAAATATTAGAACTGCTTTGTACTTTCAACATGCCTGAGTTATCTGGGAGAGAAAAAGCCCACAGATTTCTTCCACGGGTCTGGTTTTTTCTCTTTACAATTGCTGCTGATTTGGACAGCACAGAAAGGATCCTACATCCGGTCGGCTGAAGAGCACAGCCATATAGAAAGGGCTTCAATGGATGCATTTCCTCGCTGGCATCTCCAGGGCTGAGTGAGTGGGCAAGTGACCAGTGGGGCCCTGCTTGCCAGTTGGTATTGTGCCATCTCTAAGGCCCGTGAAGCTGACCAGCAGGCAAATTGATAGACACTAATGTTCTGTCCATATTCCTGGAAAAAGTAGAAGTGGCCAGATTATATAATGATCTGACTTCAAGACAAGCCCAGACCCTTTTCTAATAAATAAAGCCACAATTGAGAAGCATGAGGGATTTTTTTTTTTTTCCTGTAGGCCAAGCTAGGGAGGTGTTTCAAAGCAATGATTTTGCTAACAGTTTCATTGAGGCATAATTTACATAGCATAAAATTCACCCATTGTGAGTGCACAGTTCGAGTTTTGTAAATTTATACAGTTGTGCAACTATCACTCTAACCCAGTTTTAGAGCCCTTCCAACACCCAAAAAGGTTCCCTCAAGCCAATGTTCCCTCTGCACTCAATCCCTTCACAGGCCCAGGCTACCACCGACCTGCTTTTTGTCTAGAAATTTCATGTAAATGGGATCATACAATGTGTTGTCTTTTGTGTCTGGCTCTTTCTACTTATCTTATTTTTTATTTATTTTTTTAAGATCTATTCATGTTGTTTCATGTATCAGTAATTCACTCCTTGTTTATTTCTGAGTAGTGTTCCATTGCATGGACAGACTATTTTGTTAGTTTCTTCATCAGTTGATGGATAGGTATTTTTCCAGTTTTTGCTGTAATACCCACTCTGTCACTGTAATTTTAAGTAAGACATGACGCTAATGTTGAAATGGCAATTTGACCTGCTCCAGATTTTGAGGAATTTATGGTCACTGCACTAGTTCTGAAATATCCTTACACTAGGTCCAAGCAATGTAAAGTACTTTGGAGAGTAGAAAATTATCAAGTGATATTTTGTCCAATGATGACTTCAGTTATGCTACATGAACCAGATCTTGGAGGCTTGAATTGAGCCAACTATCCCCCAAAGTAAGAGAAATTGGTCCAGACATTTTTACATTTTTCCCTCTTACCATATATCTGTTCTCTTACCTTTCAAGTATTTCCTTATTCTAGCTGCCCTGCACTTTATTCATTCATTCATGTATTGATTCATTCATGCCTATCTATTCCACAAATATTTAGTTGGCAATTCCTCTGTGTTAAGGCATGGTACTGGGTGCTATAGTGGACTAAAAAGAATCAAACATGAAGGTTATTATCAGTGTGCACAGTCACCCAAGTCAGATTTTTAAACATTTATGACTGAGACCGACAGTAAAAAGTACATCATATATATGTGTGTGTGTGTATGTGTGTGTGTGTGTGTGTGTGTGTGTGTGTATAGCCGAGACAAAAATTTTATAAAATGATACTTAACACTACCCCATGTGACACATTATGTTATTTTCTATTTCATTTTAAAGAAATAGTTGATTGCAGCCCACTCAGTGGATTTTTACCAATTTTAACACTAATGGGTTGCATCTTGCAATCTAAATAAGCTTCACTAAAATAGTAACACTTTAGGATAAAGGAAAGGACAGTGCTTTCCACATAGGAGACATGGGGAATGGGAGAACTGTGTGGGAGCTGAGCTGAGGATGAGCAGGGTATTGGAGGACGGGCGTGAGGCCCTACTCAGCAACACAGGCACCGCTCTGAGCACTCGTTAGTCCATTTTCCACCAGGGCTTGAACCACAATCGTCTAGTAGCGGATTCTGTGTATTGAAGAAGCCAGGCTCCTGCAGTGCAGCAGAGGTGGGTGGCTGATGAGATGACAGCAAGAGGAAATTTGCTTCCTTCCCAGTGAATAGAACTAGCCCAACTTCATAAAGCAAATGTGCCTTACTGATTCTAAATGTACTGCCCTTGGACTTTATAATACTTCTCTTAAAGTAACTAAAAGTCACAAGAACTGAACCGATTTTATGGTCTTTCTGGAGGACCAAACACTTTGCTCTATGTCCTTTTCTTTCTGAATCAATAAATATCTTGGGTTTGTTTCTTTTTCCACTTGCTCCCATCCTTTAAAAATTTCTTCTCTCACCTCTTTTCTCTCAGCTGTCTTTATTATGAAATAGCTAAAACTGGTCACTGTAGCCAAGCAGCAGCTCCTTTCAATAAATGCCACCAAAATCCTTTATTTGGTGGTAGTTCCCTCCTTCCCTAAAGCTGGAGGGTGACAGGCACTGGGGCATAGGTGCCTTTACCTCAGCAGGGCAGGATTGTTCTTTAAAGCATCCATTGAGAGTTTATTACTGACTAAGCATTTTACATGCTTTGTTCCATTTAATTCTCAAAATGAGCCAATGAAGACACCCTTCACTCTCTTTTCCCATATGGAGAATGGGACTCAGAGAGGTTAGTTAACTTACCCAAGATCACCAAGCTATTGAGTGGCAGTTGAAATTCCAGCTTGAGTCTTCTGACTAAAGCACGTGGAGTCAGCAGCACTGCTCCAGCGAACACTTACTGAGACAGCCCCTGTCCTAAAGAGCTCATGGCAGTTCGCAGTAAGACCTGGAGACAAAGCAGCCTGTGCCGAGTTGGTTTGGGTGATCAATGGGAGCTAAGTGGATGAGTAGGAGGTTTATTCTGTAGGAAGTGGGGCGTCCCCAGAGGTTTCTGAGCTCCATTTGGCAGCAGGCGAGAGGGGATGGGTATCTGGCTCAGGAGGGCGGCGGTGGCAAAGCAAAGAAGAATGCTGTGAATGTGGAAGGGAGCGTGTCCGGAGTTGGTGGCTGATTCTGGCCAGGCATCGAAGTATCACATTTATTCTTCCAGCCCTCATGGCTGACCCGAGAGACCCCTTCCCTGGTCCATTCAAGAGAACCCTTTTGTAAAAGGCCCCGAGCTAGTTGTCGCTCCCGAATTCGGCTTCTGGGAGAAGCCCTGTTGCTGTTCATCTTTGGCTGCTGCTGGGTTTGGCGGGAGGTCTCTTTCCGTGGGCATCCTGAGCTCATTAGCGATTAGTGTGTGTGACACGTTTAACTGCTCTCTACCACAACAAATTCGTTCACGTTTTCCCCCGTTGCATGTGAACGATGTTGGAGCCTGTGATTTTCCTCGAGTTGGTCCAAGTTCCCTGGTGCGGACAGTTGTGCAGTCCCATTCCTGCAATATGTTCTCCCATCTGCTGCTCTTTCCCACGGTGGCAAAGTTAAAAAAAAAAAAAAAATGTGAGTAAAGCCTTCCACGTCAGTGGAATCTCATTTTCAGCACTTTCCTCTAGCTTCAGAATGTCTTCCACCCCAAGACAGAACCTTGTGTTTCAGAAACACAGGGCGCAGTGTGGGCCCCCCCATCATTTTGACCTTGGTGGCATCTATGACTCCCTGGGTTTGGCTGCTCTGCCCTTTCAGCCATGGCCACTTACTGGCTTCTTGGCCTGCGGGAAAGAGGTGAAATAGTCCCAGCATCCCACGATTAGGAAGGGTTGGGAGTTTAAAGTAAAGGATTTAGGAAACAGCTCTAGTAGTCTGGGCCAGTTCTGCCATTGAGAAATGGCAGAAAGCAAAGAACTCTTTATTTTCCAACAGTTTTCAAACTAAGATAAGCAACTGGGTGAAATGGGGTTCCCTGGTGACGGGACCAGCGGGAAGCTGACTTAACAGTCTCTGGACCTCAGGGTCCTTGCCTATAAAATCATCAGTGGCTTCAGAAACATCGCTGTGTCCCAGAGCGGGTGCCCCAGGTAAAGGAGCTAACCTTTGCCCCTGGCACAGGCTGGCTGTGTCCTCACTCTCTCCTCCCTTATTTGCATTCGTGTCTTTATTGTGGTCCCTTACTTCTTCTGAGGCAGAGTAGCATAGTGATTAGAAATGTGGCCTCTAGGGCCAGTCTATCAGAGTTTGTATGTGGCCCTGCTTACTAGCGAGGCATAACTTTGGGCAAGTTGACCTCAAAGTGCTCACGCCTCAGTCTGCCCATAGATACCATGGACTGTTGTGAGCATTATGGGCGCAGATCTTTACAACTCCATGAATCTCAAGGATCTCAGGAACCGCTGGTTTGTCAAGAAAGCAAGCCTTTGCTCATGTTCCCTTTGCTTGCAGTTGCTCATTCTTTCTCTAATGAAAGATGTAACACAACCAGGAATTCAGTAATAGTGAGATGTGGGATCGGTCTTAGCTTCTACATGACTTCTGAGAAAACCACGGAGCCCTAGTCTCCAGCTTTAGCTACATTTCTCCCAGACACACTTCTCCTATGACCGTTCAGCTTAGTGGACAGCCTTGATCACTAAGAGGATCACTAGGAGAAAAAATGTTAGGTAACTTCTTTTTTTTTTAATTTTGCTAAAATATACATAACATAAAACTTGCCATTTTAGCCATATATAAATGTATAGTTCAGTGGCGTTAAGTACATTCATTGTGTCACCATCACTAGCAACTGTCTCCAGAACTTTTTTGTCTCGCAAAACAAAAACTCTATCCATTAAACAACTCCCCGGTCCCCTCTCCCTCCAACCCCTGGAGACCACCTTCCTACTCTCTGTCTCTGTGAATTTGACTACACTAGGCACCTCACAACAGTGCAGTCATACAATATTTGTCCATTTTTGTCTAACTTTTTTCACTAGGCATAGTATCTTCAAGGTTCATACACTTTGTAGCATCTATTAGAGTTTCATTCCTTTTTAAGGCTGAATAATATTTTATTGTATAGCTACCTTTGTTTACCCATTTGTG
>PVKE010002759.1:0-78884 GCA_004027555.1 Craseonycteris thonglongyai
TTCAGTGCATATTTATTTCTATTTTACTTTTGACAGATAGAGAGAGAGACAGAGACAGAGACAGTTAGAGAACCGAACTGTGGGAACTCCCCAGTTCAGCATGTGGGTCCTGCCTGGGCCGGAGCCGGGATTCGATCCTCGGTCCTCATGGCCTCAAAGCGAGCGCTCAACCCGCTGAGCCGTCCCGGCTTTCCCCTTTCTTTCTTTTTTAACACTACAGTGTACTCCGTATTTTTACCCCTTGTGACTGTCATCACCTTTCCATCAGCCCCCGATCTGGGGCTGGGCCCTTGGGGACATAAGGCTGAGACATTATCCATCTGGAAGGTTGGACTGGGACCAGCTGCAGTTCAGACCTGCAGACCTATGTGGGCATCATGATTTGTCTCAAGTTCTAAATAGAACTCAAGAGATGTTCTCCCTGAGTCAGGAGTTCATCTTCATGCCTGAATTCCTTGTTGTTCATCAATAATACTCCGTTAACATGGCCACCTTTCTGTGTTAAGCCATATTTTTAAAGTGCTCAATGGTAACATATAATTTCACGTGCCCCCCCCCCCCAATCCTTTTAGTCTTACCAAGTCCAGCCTCTAAATTTATCCAGGTATGGCGTTCTGTGTTTTGTAACGTTAAAGACTACGATGGTGGAAATACCCCTGGACAGACTGTGAAGAAGTTGCATCTGCCAGTAGTTTGGCATGGGTATCTGTTGGGATGGTCTGGGTTGGGAATGACAGAACAGCCAACTCAATGTCTAAATGACAGGAGATGTGTTGGCTGCTGCCCTAAGTCCTAGCTGGACCCACCTGTTCTTCAGCACCAGTCCAATGCCTCTGGTGCTGATGATGGGTTCAGTCCCACCCAAACCACAGACTGAGAAACTTGGGGTGTCATAGGGAAGGGAGAGGAGAACGGACACTAGAGAGGAAACCACCAACACGCATTTCGACGTGTGCCCCTAAGTCGTTTTACTTCTCTGGTCCTCATTAAATTAGGGGCTTGTCCAGCCTTCTTCCTAAAGGTAGCCCTTAAGATTCTTTTTTTAAACAAATTTTCTTCTTTCTTTTTTCAAATTGTTTTTGACAGAGAGAGAGACAAAGAGAAGGGGGAGGGCCCAGAGCAGTCTCCATAGTTGTACGTTATCAGCTTTTGACATGATCTTGTTCCACACAGGTGGGCTGGGGCCGTACAGGGCGGGAGGTGGGCTGGGGGCTTCCCACATGGGAGGTGCGCCCCCTCGATCCAGGGGCTGAACGGGGGTGGGGGGTGGGGTGGCTGAGAACCGAACTGGGGGCCTCCCGCATGGGAAGTACACCCCAGTTCAGCATATGGGTTCACATGGGCCGGGGCCAGGATTCGCTCCTTGGTTCCCAGATTCGCTCCTTGGTCCCCGGGGCTGCAAAGTGAGCGCTTACCCCACTGAACCATCCCGGTGTCCCAAGATTTTCCTTTCTTTTTACAGTAATTGGTTTTTCGCAAAGAAGAAACAAACCTTTGCTGGCCAGTGCTGTCAACCTAAGAATGTCGTTAGGAAACAAATAGCTCTGTTTAGATCAAATGATAATTGAGGGCAGTGAGCCTCAGTACCTTTCTTTGTGCCCATGACTTGTAGATTTTGATCTAGAAAATTGAGCAGTGGAGGATGTGGGGAAGGAGCCGTAGAGAATGGCCCGTACAACCTCATCTGAGTTACTGCAGGGATGAAACTTGGTTCGTTCGCAGCAGGCCTGGACGGTCTGGGCAGGGTTTTCTTCTCCATAACCACTGAAGGCCCTGCGATGACGCTGGTGTCACAAAGAAGTCAGGAGAGGTTTGGTTTGGTTTCAGAGGAAGCGGATATGACCAAAGCCAGAGAGTGCCTCTAAATGGCGTGGAGTCAGATTCCTGTGGACAGCGGAGGGTTTCTCACACCACAGGCCTGAATGTTACTGGGATCTGTAGCCTGGTTGGTATATTTGTATTGTGGCAGGCTAATTTTTGGATGTATTTATAGAGTTTAGGCCAAGGTGGATCTGGGCCTTGACCTAATTCTTTGCCATGAAGCTTTTGGAAAATCGTAGTATGGTGGGCAGTCGTGTTTCTAAGCTGGGAGACAATAACTACATAATTTTGTCTGTAAAGCACAAGAGAAATTGTTTGAAAATGGTTTTTCATCAGATGTTTGAGCTTTGGAAGCATTAGCTTAAAGTGAAACCATCGTAGCTTTATCCCTGTGGATATTGAACCAAGGTTCATCTGTTGGATTGGGGGAGTGGAAGGTAAGGATTGGAGAAAGAGTAGAGTAGATGGTTCCATGGGCACTTTCATAGCTGTGCGTTCCTTCTGCAGGTCTATCCACATGGCAGATGGGGAGATTTGGGGGTTTGGTCTTGGCCTCTGGAATTGTGAACTGTCGTAAGTTTTGTTTTGTTCCCCCCCAATCTTTCTGTTTTATGAGTCAGATAGGGGCAGAGTGCTGGTATATGAGCAGTGCCCTCTTTGGTATTTTGTGACTACGTTTGTCCATTCAGTGAATGGCGTCTGTTTCTATGTGAGCATCAGGACCTACGCCTGTGAGAGTAGAAAGGGTGTCTACGGTGAGTGGCCCATTTGAAAAGTGCAATGCAAAAAAACAAATCAAACAACTCCCAAGAACGGTGACAAAGAAGCCCAAGTGGTGGATTAGAAGCAGCAAGGTACACTCTGAGCTTGGACATTAGATCTTGGATCGTATAAATAGGTAGGAGAATGTAGTGGTTAAGAGGGTGGCACTCCAATAAATTTAACAATTAAAAAACGTATTCAAGAGGAAAAAAGGGGTGGGCTCTACAGTTCAAACGGATGTCAGGTCTTCACTCTACATTTCACCTTTACGAGCATCTTTGCTCTACATCTCACTTTTATGAGCAACCACTTGTTGACTCCTGGCAAATGGCTTATTTTCTTCAAGCCTTAGTGTCCTCATTTGTAAAAGAGGATGAGAGCACATGTGACATGGAAGGTTCAAATAAATAATGCAGGTAAAGCTCTTGGTGTGGTGCCCAGCAGGTAGGAAGCATTGGAGGGCTTTTGTTGTTATGTATGTTTTGTAATTCTTTGGATTGAGTCATCGGGTACTCGGTGTTCACTGTTTGGGCTGAACCTCCTCAGGCCAAATTAACATTACCTTTGATCCTCCTCAGGAAAATTAGGAGGAGGGCGGTATTAGGAATGGCTCTGGGCGAGCCGGGCTTTCCACCAATGACGGGAGAGGCGACTTCTGTCTGCCCGACTGGTTACCAGGGAAGGACCCACGTGTGGTTTGGTTCAAAGCAGTATGTTGTCCACACCCTTCCACAGAGAGGTGACAGGTATCTAGTTAGTGGAGAAATGCAGCCCAGCTGAGCCTTCAAAAGTATATACCACTTTAGACTTGTCCATTTCTTGGGTTGCAATTGGGTTTTTACATGTTGTTCAGTTAAATAAACAACAACAAATCGGGAAGAGCTCTTGTACTGAGGATTGAAAGAATGGCTTCTTCCTAGACACAGAAATGTGGATTCAAAAAAACATGCCAAACAGGTGAAGACCAACCAGATTGGCTGTCGGTAGGTGGCAAACTACTTCGCTATAAATATTGCAGGACTCCTCTTTCTCTGCTTAAAAGAAAAATTGCTTTGCATTTCAGACAACACCAAGGGCCAGACTTTAGTTCATGTGTAGGAAACTGAAAACAGTGTGGAAGCTTTTCCTTAAAGGTAGTCAGAGCTTGGCTCAGTCTTACTTTGAAGTTTAAAGCCCTGGTTTTAATTTGCCTTCCATGCATTATTTCTCATATATGATGCAAGATTCCCCGGCATTTTTTTTCCCTCTGTAATGTCGGGGTGTGTGCAGGGCACAGCTTAGCTTCAGACCTCTCTGCTTTCACTTTTGGTTAGTCAGAACCTCCATCTGGCGGTATTCGAACGTGTTTTCTGTGGCTTTACTGTGGCTCCTTTTCAAAGTATTCAAAGTAGTTTAAAAATACATAATGTTCAGCGATCTGACCAAGAGCTAATGTAAGTACTTATTTGGGGACTATTTTTAAGGGGGGAAAAAACCGATTAGACCAATTTGAACTTCTTAACTCTTACTATGTCTTGAAAAGAGATTTAAAAATAAAAAGGTTTGAAAAACATGCTCTTAATAGTGGCGGTACTAGCAAAATAGCAGTTTATGCAAACAGAAGAGCTAAAATTCTTTATTTAATATTAAACAGGAAACTGAACGTTGTCTGCAGCAAATGTGGTGGGTTTTCCACAAACCTGCTAGCTCTGTCTGCACTGAAAAGCTTAAATGAGACACGTTTCTTTTCATTCTGTTTGGCTTGTGTGTTTTCCTGAAAATCTTAACCAAAACGTGACCATGGGAAGCAGGTTCTGTATTGTAAGGTTCTGAAGCAACACGTTTCCACTAAAACCAAAGGAAATTTGGAAGCAAATTGAAAACGTCTGAGTGGAAAATGCTTTGCACTTTTGTTTTTTTCTTTGTGCAATGCTGTCACTCATCCAACACGTGCCTATGAATATTCTTTCTGAAGATCTGGGCTTCATTTTAAGGTCAGCCTTCAATTTCTAGAGAATATAATTTGCTGCTATTTTTAGGGCATCATGATTGCTCGTAATAACTAATGAAAAAAAAAATCAACAGAGGAATAAATGTGTAACAGCTGTGTCTGCTTAAATTTGATTAAACGCAGAAAAAAAAAAGTAAACAGAAGAACGAATGTGACAATAGACGAGGGAGAGACAAGTATCCCTCTCATTGTGAAAAGTTTTACAGACATAACTTGTTCTGAGGCTGGTGTTGTCTGTGTTTAAAGTTTACTTTACTGTTTGTCTTGAGTGGGATCAGTGTTGTAGTGAATAATTTATAGCCAGCATGAATGAGCTCATTAGTCACCTTTTCAGACTTTAAATGAGTTTTGTGGTTGTCATTACTCGAGCCTTCTGTTCAGCCGCTGAGCAAAATGACAGTTTGGCAGTTGGCTGCCTTGTTGTGGGTCAGCCAGCTTGCCTTCAGGTCTGCGTTGCTTTTGTATTCCATTGAAACCGTCCCCTTTTATCCCTGTCCCGGTCCTGGGACACTCACATTGCAGATGCCTTTTGCACCCCAAATTTAAATGAGAAGTTTTATGGGGATTAAAAATAAAAAAGCAACTTTTAGTTGTGTGCCAGCGTGAAAGAAGTAGATGGAGTGAACTTTTTCCAGCAACTGCTGTGTGCTACCCCCTTTGTGCTTGGCTTGATAGTGAAGTTATTCAAAAGCAGCGAGCTCTGGGGAGTCCTTGTTGAGCGTCCGAGCCAGACTCTCACACGGTGGCAGGCATTTCAGGCAAGGGGATGTCATTGGAGTTTGGAGGGAGAAAGATGTTTCAGAGTGGGCTTGCACTGCTACTGTCCTGAACATGAATAGGATGTGAGTGTGTATGGATGAAGACACTCACTCTAGCAGTCCTGCCGGGTCAGATTTCCAGGCCCAAGAAAACCACATTCTTTTCCTACAGAGGGGTTAATAAGATGACCCTTTTCAGGATCCCGGCTGACTTGGGGCTCCAGATCACGGGGATTGGCCATTACTTCTTCTTTATCTCCACACTCTCTCGGTCCAGACCAGTAAGAGACAGCAAACGGTTGCAGCTGCGTGCTCACCAGGCCCTTGGAGGCTTGCCTGGAAGGCTGGGAGGTGGGGGAGATGAGGCTGGACATGCCACGAGCAGGTGGGATTGCTTTGGAACGGATGTCATGAGGTTCATGCCTCCCTCGGCACCTGGCCTGGTAGCCTCCGGAGAGCTCCTGACACACGCTCTGGGACTGGACTCCATCAGGAAGTTCCGGACAATGGGGCATGCCCGCCTTGGCCCTCAGGTAGGCTCTGCTGGCACCCATGGTTGTGTGGATGCTTGCCCAGGGGTGTCTCAGCCAACCGCCTGGACCCCTGTTCTGAAGGTTCTCTGATGTTTGCTATGAGCAACAAGCACTCAAGGCTGCCATCACCAACGTGGGCAGCACCCCCTTCCGGGATCCATATTGTTAGACAGCTGGCCTAGCACCGTGTGAGCTGTGGAGAAAAGATGCTCGATATTTCTCTGTGGAAGAAATGCCAACTTAAAAAGGATGCTTGGCTGTTCGGAGCCAGTCAGAGTCACATGTCTGAGCGCAGAGAATTGAGGTGCTGTCGAGAGCACCCTCCGCAGCCCATTTGGCTACTTCCTTTCCAGCCCCCATCCCTTAAGAACTCAAGGCCCCCCCAGCGCCAAAGCTTCCCCCCGAATCACACCATGAAAGGCACAGGAGATGCTATTTTTGGAAGGAGTGGGGTTTCAAGACAGAAAGTAAGTGTTGGCGACATTCACCATCCGGGAGAGGAGAAAAGACATCAGGTTTGACGGTCGTAATAAGTTGAACAAGTTGCTCATCTCCCCGAAAGAGCTTTGTACAGCAGGGAAGTATGTTGGTAATATTTTAATCTAGGTGCTGTTTCTCAGGGAGTTCATCCCCTTGGGAGCTTTTGCTTTGGTTTAAAAAGACAGCATTAAAGAGAAGACTTGACTGTTTCCTTTCACCTCGCTCTGAAAAAAAGACGAGAGAAGTTATTTCTTGGCATGGTTATGGCTTTGGCAGCCCCAGACACTGAACCGCATGAGCCTGCAGGACTTGGTGTACTCACCGGAGAAAACAATAAAAGCTCTTAAAAACTTTGGAGGAGGAAAAGGTTGACGATTCTACTTTTCTTTGACTAATCTGTATAGTTATTAGATACCAGCTGGAGGCAAGGATAACAGGGAATTTTTTTTCCTGTTAAGCAATCCATATTTTTTATTACCGCTGTGCTATACGCTAGGAGCAGAAGAGGTGTATAAGGTAGGGTCCTTGCCCTTCCAGGCATTACAATCTCTTTGACACAATAAATCAAGTATTATTTGATTTCTTTTTTCTTTTTTTTTTTTTTAATATATTTTTTTAAATTTATTTTTATTTTTGACAGAGAGAGAGAGAGACACAGAGACAGAGACAGAGAGAGAACTGAACTGGGGGAGCTCCCAGCTCAGCATATGGTTCCGCACGGGTCGGGCCCGGGATTCGATCCCTGGTCCCCGGCGATGCAAAGTGAGCGCTCAACCCACTGAGCCATCCCGGCTTCCCCTCTTTTTTTTTTTTTTAAACCTGCTGTTGTCCAATACATTCTTTTCTTTTAAAGATTTATTTTTATTGTTTTTTGACAGAGACACACAGACAGAGAGAGACAGAGAGAAGGGGGAGGGCCCAGAGCAGTCTCCATAGTTGACAGCATTAGTTTTCCATATAGTTTCATTCCACAGGTGGGCACAGGGCTGTGCAGGGCAGGAACTGGGCCGGGAGCCTCCCACATAGGCCCCGGCAAGAACTGAACTGGAAGCACACCCCAGTTCAGCATGTGGGTCCGCATGGGCCAGGCCCGGGATTTGATCCCTAGGCTCCGGGGCTGCAAAGCGAGCGCTTAACCCACTGAGTCATCCCAGCTTCCCCACATTCTTTATTTTTTAAAGATTTATTTTTATTGTTTTTGACAGAGAGAGAGAGAGAGATACAGAGATACAGAGACAGAGAGAAGGGCGAGGGCCCAGAACAGTCTCCATAGTTGCACATCATGGTTTTTCCATAGTTTCATTCCACAGATGGGCATGGGGCTGCACAGGGCAGGAACTGGGCTGGGGTCTCACCCCAGTGAGAACTGAACTGGGGGCACTCCCCAGCCCAGCACATGGGTCCACATGGGCCGGAACGGGGATTCGATCCTCGGTCCCCGGGGCTGCAAAGTGAGCCCTGAACCCACTGAGTCATCTCCGCTTCCCACATTCTTTACTTTTACTATATTTATTGAGAGAAGGTAAGACAGAGAGAAGGGGGGAGGGCCCAGAGCAGTCTCCATAGTTGTACATCATTAGCTGTGATTTGGTTTCATTCCACACAGGTGGATGTGGGGCCACACAGGGCGGAATCGAATTGGGGGCCTCGTGCATGGGAGGCAGGACCTTCACTGCAGAGCCATCTGGCGGTTACCAGTTGCTCCACAGGTCAGCATATGGGGTTTACATGCTCCAGGGCCAGGAATCGAACCCCAAACCTCGCAACTGTGAGGCAAGTGCTCAACTGCTGAGCCATCCAGACATCCCCGATTTATTCTTTATTAGAATGATATACTGTACCATATTGATTATGACATGGAAGCTAAACTTTTATTTTTTGCAAGTAGTGCCTTTTCGTTCAGTTTAAAAATCCCCTTTTCCTTCCTCCTTCTTTATTTCTTGGTCATAAGTTTTCCTCCTTGGAGCTCCACTGTTCCTGCTCTTCATGTCCTTGAGCCCCAAGAGGTTCTGTGAGAAGTCAATGCTCTGGATTGATCCGAAGCTTCCCTTGAGTGCTACCTGGAACATGGCTCCAAACTCTAGAACCAGACTGTGCGGGTTCAGTTTCCAACCCCATCACTTACCAGCTGTGTGACCTTGGGCGGGTGGCTAAACCTCTCTGTGCCTCAGGTTCCACATTTATAAGATAGATAAATAATAGTGTCTGCCTCACATGGTTAATGTGAGGCTGACACAACTGAATATTTTTGAGGCCTTAGAACACTGGTACCGAATAAGTGCTGTTTAAGTGTTCTTTAAATACGCTTGATCTTTTTTATTAGTCACCGATTCCACACTTGCAAATTTGCACACTTGCTGAAATTTATTGTAACCCCCAAATCAGTGTCCGCAGGGCTTTCATGATCGTGTAGACATATGTAGAGCGACAAAAATTTGAGTGGCCTGATGCACATGTTCCTTGGTTCTGCTCTCATTCTGTAAGTCCTTTCTCTGGTCTGTTTTGCTGGCATGGCTTTCTGTTGGTGGTTTTGGTGTTGCAAATGGCACCCGACCGTAGTGCTAACGTGTTGTTTAGTGCCCTCAGCTTGCGAAGGCTGGTTGCCTTGTGAAGAAAAACTGCAGGTGTTAGATATGCTTTGTTTAGACATGAGTTCTAGTGCTGTTGGCCATGAGTTTGATGTGATTGAATCAACACTATGTATTAATAAGACGCCTTTAAATGGAAATAAGGTTATGTTTTGATCAGTTAATGAACATGTTATGACCAGCAGCTCTAGGAACCTAATCCTCTAGTCCCTCTAGGCGCAGCGCTTCAGCATTTGCTAACTCATTGTTTGTGGAACCGGTGTGGAACACGACTACCTTGAGTAAATAATGAGGCCTGACGTAGGTGAAGTCCAAGAACTCACAGTGGCAGCCTCTTCCAGACGGCAGGGAATATCCCTGGGAAGGCCGGAGAGGCAGACATTGGTCTGGCCACATGGAGTGTCTCAGCTGGGCACAGACTTTTCTATCAACGTTGAAAAAAGATAACATGTAACCACATTGGGTTTCTTATAAGCACAAATTGTTTTAATATAGCATTCTGGAAATAGAGAGAAAATGTTCCTCCTCCCCCACAAATGCCTAATTCAAGAGTATAGCCCTTCAACTTTGAACCTAAGTATGTAAGAGTTGGTAGAGGAAGTTTGATGCTCACAGCTGGTAAAGCGAAAGCCTTCCTGTAACTAGACAGTAGACCTTGTAGTGTAGAGGATGATGTTGGTTATTCTTAGCAATTCTCCTGTTTGCTTGGAGGACCACTCCCCTTTTCAGAAAAGGATCATCTTGTCCCCTCTGATTGAAAAGATCACAAAATGCTTCAATTTGGTGAACAACCCTGACAATTACTTTCACTCAGACTCTTACTTTATGAAATGTTTGCAAATGGTTTCATACCTACAGTATATATAGGAGAATGTGAAAGTGATTCAGAAAAGGGGCCGCTTCACTTCAAAAGACTGGAAAACGTGCGTGGCAGGTAACAAAGGGAACCCGGGGCTGGGCGGCTCACGGAATACAACGATATGCCTCTAGCCTGTGATTTCTGCAATTTCCACAGGTGTTCATGATTTCACACGTCTCAGCAAACACCCTCCTAAGTACACCATTGCATATTTCAGGGCATTCATTCACTATGTAAGGTTGTGTGTGTGTGTGTGTGTGTGTGTGTGTGGCACTGGGGAAAGTGCTCGTGCACATGGCTGAATAAAATAGGCGTGAGTCCTGCTTTCGTGGAGGTTATTGCCTCATGGGGGTAGGCAGTCTGGTGGGAATAAATTAATTCCTAGAAGTTAGAAATTAAGGGTCAATGGCTATACTCAAGTTTTCATTCATTTTGTCAGATGTCCCTCTTCAAAAGTTGTACCAAGTCCCACTGGTCCCAACACCCAAACCCACACGGGTATGGCGATTCTTTTTAATTCTTTTTAAGTTTGATAACATGAAATGAGATGATCACAATTGCGATTTGCATCTCTTTGTTTTCATGGAAGTTGAGGATCTTTTCATGGGTCTATTACCATTTTTGTTTCCCCTTTTGTGAGTTTGCCCTTTTCTAATTAGGGTGATCTTTTTTTTCCTCTTGTTGAGTTGTAAGGGTTATGCATTTAAAATATTAATCCTTGTGCATATATATGACAACTATTTTCTCATTTTTGGTTAACTTGATTTATGACCTCTGGTACTACACACACATTTTATATGGTTATACAGTGAAATATGTCAATAATTTCCCCTTTTATTTATTTAAGAAAAATAGTGCTAAGTGCTAGGGCACTGTTTTACAAATGTTATTTCATTTAATCTTCATTATAACCCTGTGACATAGGCATTGCTATTAATCCCCTTCTCCCCCTTTTTAAGATGAGGAAACTAGGTAGGCAGAAAGAAGTTCAGTACCTGGCTAAGGTTACCCAGCTGGTAAGTGGTAGAGACTATGAGCCTAGTCCCAGGTTCTGATGCTAGCGAGCCTCTCTGCTACACCACCTCTGACCATGCCATTGGGCCTGTGTGTGCGTTCGTCTGTACTTGCTTCATAAATGCTCACTGAGTCTTTCTAATCCTGGAGGGCGAGTGCTACATCTTTTATTTCTTCTGCTTCCTTCCCAGGCCCCTCCCCACAGTAACTGGGCCTAGAGTAGCTGGATGCCTAATAAATACTGTTGACTGAATGAATGGACCAAAACTGGATTCTGGATCATCAGCTCACACTGTGTTTAAGCTCAACGAGGAGTTGACAGGTTCTGTATTTCCATTTTGCCCCCAGCTCAGTTTGGTTGGCTAGGGCACCTGAACTAATGCACTTCATACACCCTTTCTTCCCTCTTCAAATAAACTTCCTGGCTGTAATTCCTTGCTGCAGAAATTCTGATAAGCCATTTCCCAGGCCACCCTTCCACACCTGTCATGTAAACACCAGGAATGCACAAGAGGACCTCAGAGCAGATGACCAGAAACTCCAAATGCTGCTTGACCAAGTTTTAAAACTTGGGGGAAGCTGGGGTGGCTCAGCGGTTTAAGCGCTCGCTTTGCAGCCCCGGGGTCCGAGGATTGAGTCCTGACCTTGGCCTGTGCAGACGCATATGCTGAACTGCAGTGTGCTACCCATGTGGGAGGCCCCCAATTCAGTTCTTGCCAGGTAAGCTCATGAGGCCCCTGGTTTGGCTCCCACCCAGTGTGGCGCCCCTGCCCACCTGTGTGGAACAAAACCAGGTCGAAAACTGATGATATACAACTATGGAGACGGCTCTGGATTCTCCCTCTTCTCTCTGTTTCTGTCTCTGTCAAAAACAATAAAATAAATCTTAAAAAAACAAAACAAAAAACTCACCCAGAGGTGGAGGGTCTCTGTGCACTGAAGGGAAGGAAGTGGGGCTATTATTTTTCTTTTTTTCTTTTTATCACTCTAGAAAGCATTCTCAAGTTATCTCAAAGAGCCTCTTAGTCAACCCATGATTAGGGAGTTATCTTTGACCATAATCTGCCCCTTTCTTCTCTTATCCAATCACTGGACACATCCTCTTGGTTCTTCCTTGGAAGGCTCTTGAACAGTTTTTCCAGTCTGACTGTCTATTCTTCTAATTCAGTGGGTCTCAGGTCTCAAAGTGTGGTCTCGGCACCAACAGAGGCAGCCATCACCTGTTAGAGCCTGTTAGAGACAGGAATTCTTAGGTCCCGTCCTGAATCAGAAACTGGGGATGAGGCCCAGCAGGCTGCCTATAAGAAGCCCTACTGTTCTAATGGAAACTGCCCCCCTTTTATTATTAGAATATTATAAATGTCATGGGTACTCATTGTAGAAAATATGAAAAATATAGAGAAGTATGAAAGCAGGCAAAAAAATTATCCCATGACTCTACCACTCATGGGTGGAGGGAGCCATTTTAATATTTTAGCATTTGCTTTTCCCTGATTTTAAAAAACATGGAAAAATAATCTCTGTTCCTGTTTGTATGGGTTATTACATTGTTTTCCAAGTGGTTCTGCCTGTTTTTGGTCTTCCATTTTCTCCTTTCCTCTACCAATGCATCCTGGATCCATGATCCTCTGCCCCCAACCGCCCCCCCCCTCCCCACGGCCTTTCCTCTGAATTGAGCTATACTTGACACATAACACTGTGTGTAAATTTAAGGTGTACCATATATTGATCTGATACATTTATACAAGTATTGTAGTATGATTGCCATTGTAGCCTTAGCTAATACCTTTATCATGTCTCCTCATTACCATTTTGTTTTCCTAGTGTTGGGAACAATTAAGATCTAGTCACTTATCAAGTTTAATGTTTATAATACAGTTTTGTTTTCTGTAATCACTGTACTATGTATTAGGTCTCTAGGACATATTTATCTATTAGTCGAAAGCCATGGACTCAAAAATATTCAGTGGTTCCTCTTCTGAATTAGTGCATATAAACTGCTTATCTAAGCATTCAAGGATATGTTTGGATGGGATACTTCCACTCTTATTCACTAATATGCATGCTCCATAAGGAAGAAACACCTTGTTTTATTTCTGGCACCTAACAAAGTTCCATGTATGTGGTAGGCACTCAGTAAATATTTGCTCAATGAACGCATGCATCTTCCCGGACAATCAGGTCACATTTGATAAACCTGTATGTGCCATGCATTTCTCCTACTTGGAGCAGCAGTTCATGCTACGTGGTGCTTTCTCAGAATGCCTGGGACCCATCCTCGGAGAGAATGATCCCTTAGGTATGACACCCTGGGTATTCCTAGTGGAGGTCTAGAGCCCTATTTCCACAGGTCAGACTTCCACCCATCTTTATTAGCCTCCTCTCCCTAGTCCACATGGTTCCACCATGCCCCCTGCAGAAGGGAGGAGTCACCTGACTCCTAAGCCAATCAGATGATTTCCCTGAGAATTTGAGCTATGTAGTGGAAGACTGAAGCAATCTGAAGGTGGTGTGTGCTGAAATCAGCAGGTTTTTTTTGGACTTGGTGCTGGCAGCCATGTGTGGGCATAAATGAGCAGAGGAAGCCAGCCTGCAGGGAGGAGTGTGGAGTAGATAGTCAAGTAGGAAAGACAGCGAGGAGAAATAAACTACCTGAAGACTTCCCAGTTTCTGGCTGACCCCGGTTCTCTCCTGTGTACCCGTCTGAAGGGCCCTTAACCGGGAGGCCATCTGTCCAGGCCTGCCTCTGACTCCCCATCATATTTGGAAGTCCCCCGGGTCTTCCCACCTGTAGGGCGTGCTCTCTCACGGCTCATCCATTCAGTTGTTACTACCTTGAGCTGGATCACAGTGCTTTTTACACTTAACTATTTCATAACTAATCATATTGACCAAATAACCAAGGATGGGAGAGTGGGTTTCACGTTGCAGGACAGAGAAGCCCGTTGGAGAAGAAAGCACAAAACATCAAAGGGAGGGACATTCCTCTCCACAGAGGAGGCACCTCAGGTCCCACACTGACTGGGACTGACTGGGCTGGAACCTGGGCGCTCCTGGTCCTAGGTGCGTATGTGTCTCTGTCCCATGCCCGGACGGGGCTACTCAATGGTCCCATCAAGTCCCTAGTCCGGAAATAAGTGTTGTCCACAGTGAGTTCTAGGGCATACATAGGATCCTATTGATGCAGGAACAGTTGTGAATGGCGGCTGATGTCTGATGTTCATGGTCCCACGAACTCGAAGAATGAGAACGCGGACTCCACAGGAAAGGTGAAGCAGCAAAGTTTATTGGAAAGAAGGAAAGCTCTCTCATGAGGGGGCACCTGAGATAGGAATGCCCGTGCTGACTGCAAGCCACTCCTTTTATACCCTTTATTTTACTCAAGGCCCTGCTTTATCTTTCAGGTTTTGAAACAAACCACCAAAGTTCTAGGACTCATGGTTAGCTCTTATCTCCAGATGTTATGCCGGTGGTTGATGGGATTCTGGACTTCGGCCAGGCCTTGGCATCCTTTATCTTGTCTTTCAGTACCTGGTCACCTTGCTCCAGAAGCCCTAGGTTCACATTCCTTAGATTTTGGCACCATGGCTATTGAGGCCCCCCTGGCTACCTAAGTTTTGCTAAATATCCTGTATCACTACTGTCAGATGTGTTTTTAAACACTTCTACTTGTTCTTTGAGAGGTCTCAGGGTCTAAGGCACAAGGGTACTTTTTGAAAAGTTCAAGAGGGGGATTGAGAACGAGGTTGTTCCTCAATGAATTTGGCCCCTGCACCTTTTTGTCAGGGAGCGTGTCCCAGAGCTGGGATTCGATAGAATTTTAAGGTGAAAAGGCCACATAAACCTCCCTTTGGCTTTTAGGAAAGGTCTGGATTCCCCCCTTTCAGACAGACAGGAAGACGTGTGTGCTACCTGCCCACATCTCTTGCCACACTCGTGATGGGAAAGAGAAATGAACCCAAAAACACGCAGAGGAAAAGAGGCGCACTAATAAAAGCAGCTTGCCTCGCCATACTCCACCCTGTGCGGATGGCTTCTCCTGGCCCAAGACTTGCTCGTCTGTAGGTTTCTGTTCACCTCGGGAGGGCTGGCTCAGACAATGGGAGGCTAACAGCTTGCGTGGGGAGCTTTAAGAATGACAGATTCCACGTGCAATACCCTTGAGCTCACATCCTCTCACGTTGTACTCTGAGGAAGAAGGAAAGTGTTGGGGTGGAAATGACATGCCATCATCTCTCCTTACTGTACAGGTTTCTAGCAGGGGTGTGAGTGTGGTTGAGGAAGGGGAGGGCTGTTCACTGATGATGGAAGGGGGCTATGCCTCACTTAGCCACTGAGATTCCAGGACAAAGGTCTCTCTTATCTTGGTTCCTTTGATGGGCCATGCAGCCCTCTCAGGTGATATGCTGATGAGGGGTGGGGCCTCCTCTAGGGGAGCTTCTGTCCTGGCTTTGTTACCAGGTCTGACTCCAGCCATGATCCAGTTTGTTCCTCTGACCTCACGCTTTTTGCTTAGTGGCTTAGGGTAGGTCACATCAAGGGCTCAGTCATTAATGGGGTGGGACTGGAAGACCTCAGGCTGCCCCTGGGCCTCCACCTCGGAATCTTCTGGTTGGGATTTGCCATCATCCTGGTAAGTAACAGGCCTGCGGCGAATGTCCTTGCTGAAGACCTGCTACCCACCACCTTGAAGCTTTGTTCAGGGGAATGACCGAGATGGATTCAAAAACCTTAATTTTGTAAATTAAAAAATATAAATTCAGACCACCCCCCACTCCGCTCTTTGGCTAGGTACAGGGTCCTGAAAGCTGGAGGGGTTTCTGACGGAGGGCCCTCTGGGCCGCCTAATTTTTTCCCCCTGCGCTTTTCAGGTAGCTCAAAATGGCGTGTCCAGGTAGGGGTGGCAGGAGCGACCTGGCCTTGTCTTCTGTGCAGGAACCTACTGGTTTGCCTACCTGGGAGTGTTGTGCAATCACATTTTTACTTATGTCACCACCAGGGTGTCCTGTTGGACTCTGCTTTCATCCTCTCCGAAGGCAGCTGCGTGGTGTGGCTTCAGCAGTGGGGTGGCTGTTCTTGGGAGCAGCCTAACGACTGGAGTGGTGGCTGCGCCCTTGGGTGGGCGGCCCCGCGAACTGTCGGGTTCTGGAAAGCTCAGAGCGTGCAGGCGACGACACTTGTTCCCGCTAGAGGTGTAGACGCGGGTCGGGGCGCTGGGCACCAGACGCCGGGGAGGCCGCACCGGCGTGGCCTTCAGGACAGGCCGCTTGCCCTGCCATCGGTAACGGCCACCCCTCCGTCCTTGGCACAGGCGCCCGCAAGCCACTAGAGGAGCCGCCACCTGAGCCGGCGGCTGCGGTGCCTTTGTACCTTTTCCCCCCGAGGCACGAGGTGGGCCCTGGAGGAGGGCTGGGGGGCGGCCCTGGGAGCCCCGCCAGGACGCCTTCGTTGTGGGGAGAAGTGGAATCCTTCCCCCCTCCCCCTCCTCGTAAGCCTCACCCGCATCGTAATTCGTTTTATTTTTACTTCCCAACCACGTACGGCATGCGGACGGGGGGTCTCGGAGCGTGCCGGCCACACGCGGCCAGCCGCGCCGTGCCGGCGGCCGGAGCCCCGGGGAAGGGACAAGCCGCGCGCCTCCTGCGCGCCGGCCCCGGCCCGCTGCGCCCCGCGCCGGCCGCCCCGGCCGCCCCGGCCCCGCGGTGCTGCAGGAAGCGTGGTCGCCCCCGGCCGCCCCAGCCCGGCCCGGCCGCTGCTGCCCCGCGGGAGCTCGCGGGCCCGGGGCCGGTCGCGGGGCCGGCGGGGGCGCAGGCCAGGGCGGCGCCCCTTGCGCCCCGCGCGCGCGCCCCAGGCCGCCGGCGGCCGGGCCCACGTTTTCCGCGTCTCCCGCTCCCTCCGCCCCCTGCGCGCCGCTCCTCCCCTCGGCTCGCCTCCCTCCTCCTGCCCGGTCATGTGTCGCCGTTTTTTTTGTTTGCAGTGGAAACAATTTCTCGCCCGCTCGGCGCGCCCCGGCCCCCCGACGCGCCGCGCGGCCGCGGAGGCGAGCGGGAGGCGGGACGGGGCGGGGAGAGCGGCGGGGCCGCCGGGAGGACGCGTCGCGCGCCGGGGCGGACCGGGGCGGACCGGGGCGGACGCCGCAGGTCCCATGCCGCGCCGCGACCCCCGCGCCCCTGCCGCCCGCGCCCGCGGCCGACCCCCGCCCCGGAGCGCCGCGCCCGTGCGCCCCTGGCCGGGCCACCAAGCCATGCCCGCCGGGCGCCCGCCAAAGTTTGTCGGCGCCCCCTGAAGGGCAGCGGCGCCCCCGCGCCCCGGCGCCCCGCTCCGGCCAGGTGAGTGTGCGCCGCGATCCCGCCGGCGCCCCGGGAGCGGGAGTGGGGTGACCGGGGCGGGGGCCCCCTTCCCAGCCGGCCCTGGAGGCGGCCCTCGCTGGACAAGGGGCTCCGCGGCTCCCGGAGCAGGGCGCGGGGCCTGGGCCGGCCGGGGGGCGCCCCGGGGCCGGGAAGTTGCCGGGTCCGAAGAGTTTCCTACCCGCGACGTGCGGGCTCCGGTCCTGTGCCTCGGTTTCCAAAAAAGACGCCCGGAAGGAGCAGAGTTGGTGTTGCCCGCCGAGGGCTGGACCCCCCGCCTTTTGGGGCCGGGGCCGGGGCGCCGATCAAGGGGAGACCCCAAGATGAGACACGGGCTCCTAACAAAGATACTCCCCCCCACCCCCCATCTGCAGGCTTGGCACCCGCAGCGAGCTGCTCCCGAGACCCCCCGAAACCCGACTCCTCACCTCGGCCCTATTTGCAACCCTCCTGGGACCCTGGAGAAGTTGGGGGGACGGCGGGCTTTTATTGATGTGTTTTTAAGGCCGCGGCCAATAAAAGGTTTATGACATCTGACCGGCAGTGAAGGTATGCGAGCTCCCAGTTGCCCTGTGTACGAGCAGAAGCAGTTTCCCCGTCGCCCGGCAACGCCTCTGATTGACGCGGGGTGCGGCCAATCGCCGCTGCCGCAGGTCCCCTTGAAATGTTTTTGACAAGTACGGTGCCGGGGAGTGGGGCGCGTGCGTGTGTGCGCGCGCCCGCGCGGCGGGGGTCACCCCCCCACGCCCCGCCCCCACCCCCACTCGCGACTGGGGAGGATTTCTCAACTTTTTTAAAGTTCACATCGTTCAGAGCTGGGCCAGTTGGGCTCTTTTGTCAGTTTGTTGGAGGCATTCTGATAGCCGGCAAGAAACGAGCTTTCCTGCTGCCTGTAGTCCCTTAAAAAGGCAACAAAGATGACAAAACGCAGCAAATCATTAAAAAAGATCAAAGAGAAGGTGGGGGGCGTGGACGTAGCCAGTCACACACCGAAAAGTTAGTTGTAAGAAGGTCCATAGTGGATAACTATCTGTGTATCTAGTGGAGCAGCGTTTTTGGCAGCAGATTAAAAATGTTTGCTTTACTGAAGACTCACATGATCCGGATTCCCCCACCCCCACCCCGCCCCAATAGGAGGGAAAAAAAAAGATTTGGCGAATTATGTAGTTTGAGTATAATAATGGAAAACTCAGCTGTGGTTTCTGGGAACTTTTTAAAAAATGCAAGTGTAGTGATCAGCTGCTCTTGATATTGTTGCTATAAAATGTGGATTTATAGGGATGCAGTTAGCAGTTGGAGGGCATGTGGGAGTGGGTGGGTGGGGGGCTAGAGACAGAGCAGGCAAATGATCCAGGAGGGCTGCACCGCGTAACCCTGTTCTTTACAGCCCTGTTTTTCTAATAAATCCATATCGCCGGCAAGGCTTGTTTAAAACAAAAGAAAACATGGAGAATAGCCTGTTAGTTCCTTTGGGAAGCCACTGACAAATAAGCAAATTAAAAAGAAAGAGAGCAGCAGGTTGTCATAGCAACAGTGCAATTAAATTACTTTACTGTCAGCCATGATATAATTTTCCTGTTTGGAAGCTCAGGAGACATAAAACTTTCATCTGGAGCTAGAGTTGACTTCAGTGGCTGGGTAATACTCATATTCTGCTGTGTGGATTTTCCTGGTTATCAGAATTTTTTATTTTTATTTTTTTAATTGGGACCCAAGGAAACTTTGAAAGAGACAAACCTAGCTTTGATTTGTTCATACAGAAGCTAGTAGTATGACCAGGCTGGTTTTTGTCAAACTCTCAAGCCTAAAAATACTAACTTTTTATTTATTTTTATTTATGAACTGAACTGGGGGCCTCACCTCATTCGGGAAGCACACCCCAGTTCAGCATGTGGGTCCGCCTGGGCCGGAGCCGGGATTCGATCCTGGGTCCTCGGGGCTTCAAAGCGAGCGCTTAACCCGCTGAGCCATCCCGGCTTTCTCAAAAAAATACTAACTTTTTAAAATATGTCATGCACTACTCAGTTAGCACATGACAGGAAGAAATACTCCCCGTGGATGAATTTAAGATGTCCAAGTTGCCCTGCTCCATGGGACTTGCATGCCCACGGAAGTTTTCTTTCCTTAGAGTTAGTTGGGCAACTTAATGCTCAGGCCTTCTGTCAGCAGATTCTGTTTGTTCACCTTTTGGAGGAAGGATAGTACTGCAGTTCTGGGGTACCTTTGGTTGGCTGTTTAGTGCCCCACTAGTATGCTTCCTAGAATCCCATCCTGGTGCTCCCTAGCTGAAGTGGCAGCTAATTGCAGCGTCTTGCATGAGTGGACATTTTGAGCTCTAGAGGAGCGTGTCTTTGCTTTGATGTGTATATTCTTTTTTTCTAGATAGAGTGCTTGATCTTCTTCACTTGTGGAGTGGGCAGTGAAAAAAAAAGACACGCTTCTTAAACCAATTGCATTGTCTGAGTGCTATGAAGAGAGTGGGAGACCTCTCATTATCTTCACTGCTCTTGCTATCTTACATTGAGGACCGGGGGTTGAACAGCTTGGTATCTGCCTGGGTCATTCTTGGCACCTCTTCATTTTCTTTTCTCATCAGATATTTTACTCCCTGTTCTTGTAAGGTCATTGATAACAATGGGGCTGGCAGACGCGGCAGGGGGAGGGGGGAGGTTGCAAAAGAGAATTCTGTAGCAGTTTTTCATGATTTTGCCTTCCTGTCTTAAAGCTGCCTGGCCCTTGCTCTCCTAACTTTTTTTTTTTCCAGCAATTCTAATTTCAGTGAATGGCTGTCTTTCATATCCCTGTTTATTTGTGTGGTGCCTGAAGTTACTTTTTTGTTCTGAGTGTAGTGTCCTAATAAAATTAAATGTACTTCCCCAGTTGGAATCCAGAGAACTGAAATGTAATTAAAGTTACAGAGGTTTTGGTCATGGCTTAGAGAGGAAAGAAAATCAAATGAAACTCTACCAAACTGATGCTCACTGTGGCCACAGTTTTCATTCCGAAGCAGTTGGGATAGCCTCTGTGTGGAAACTGCTGAACTTCATCTGAAACAATTTGTCTTAAACTTACAGGTATTTTCTTTTTTTGAGAATGGTCAACAATGAGACCTACCACTCCAAGGGACAGAGGTTATGCATTGAGCTTATTATGCAGTGTTTATTACGAGGCTTGAAAGATTTCTACCTGTGCATATACGTATTCATGCGGTATAGGTAAACTGAGGCAGCAAGCAATAACTGATTTTCCCAGGATCACAGTGAAGGTCTTCATGGGTCCAGGAAGAAGGCATTGTGGAATTTTCCATTCTTTTTGGATCCGTTTGCCCATTGGAGTCGCTCTAAATATTTCGAGGCTTGCTGTATTGGGAGGGTGAGAGGTCATTGCGCTGTGTGCATGGTGAGCTGATTTTCTGTAGGGTGGAATTGTGGGTTTGCTGTGCTCAGAGTGGGAGCCATGAGGTGGTGGTGTCCCGTACAGTAGGGGTCTGTCGAGGTGGCAGGGGTTGGGGGGGCCAAAGAATTAAGAGGGCATAGCTGCCTTTCAGGTCTGGGTCTCACTAACGCATCTTTCCTCTGTGCTGTGTTTACCAGGAGCCTTCACGTAAATGGGTCCAGTCATGCCTCCCAGTAAGAAGCCAGAAAGCTCAGGAATTCGTGTCTCCAGTGGGCTGAGTCAGTGTTACCGGGGCAGCGGTTTTTCCAAGGCCCTTCAGGAAGACGATGACCTCGACTTTTCTCTGCCTGACCTTAGATTAGAAGAGGGGGCCATGGAAGATGAAGAGCTGACCAACCTGAACTGGCTGCACGAGAGCAAGAACTTGCTAAAGAGCTTCGGGGAGTCGGTCCTCAGGAGCGTCAGCCCCGTCCAGGACCTGGACGATGACACGCCCCCGTCCCCTGCCCACGCTGACGTGCCCTACGATGCCAGGCAGAACCCTAACTGTAAACCCCCCTACTCCTTCAGCTGCCTCATATTTATGGCCATCGAGGACTCTCCGACCAAGCGCCTGCCAGTAAAGGATATCTACAACTGGATCTTGGAACATTTTCCGTATTTTGCAAACGCACCTACTGGGTGGAAAAACTCAGTGAGACACAATTTGTCATTGAATAAGTGTTTTAAGAAAGTGGACAAAGAGAGGAGTCAGGTAAGCCGCTTGTGTCCGGAACTCAGGTTTTTCATTTTTAAATTAAACTTTTCTTCTCCGTTAAAAAATGGTCAAGGAATGTAAACTCAGCACACGTGAAGCAGCAGTTATGCTAATGGGAATTTTAATATTTGTTCATTCCTTTAGATAGTTGTGAGTCACTTCCTATTTCCTTCAGCATATTAATTCAATACTCTTTTTTGGGATTCATGCTCGATTGAAGGTTTCCCACTGTGGAATCTGAACCTAATCACGAAACAGCAGTTTTGACGGGTCCTTCCCTCCATGTGGATGGGCGCAGAACACGGGGCCACGCCTTAAGTGGCCCCAGAATTTGGAGGTCGAATACGCCTTCACCATGCACACTGAGATGGAGTTGAGGCAGCAAAACACTATTGGAATATTAGGGAAGACAGAACAGAGCAAAGTAAGAGATAGAGTAACAACAGGTCCTCACCACCTGAAGAGTGTTTTCAAGGTGCAGGGGAACCAAGGCAGGACCTTGGCTTCAGGGGTGTCTGGCGAGCACCCCTATTTGGAGAGTTCCGATGAGGGCTCATTGGGCTATTATTTTATAGGATTTTATACAATAGTGTTTGATTTATGTGGTGTCACTGTGTTATGAGGTTACTATAGCAACGGGGCAACCTACGTGTGGTCACCATAACAACGGGGCAACTTTATGGGTTCTATTCATGCATTCCACCAGCGGGTCAGCGATCGGTCAACCAAGAAGGTTGGCGAGGCCATTTCGAGTTCACACGTGCTGACCAGGAAGTCAGTACCCAGGTGCCACCTGGGCAGAGCGTGTCTAGGATGCAACAGGTGGAGGGCACAGAGGGGCATCTAATTCATATAGGACTTACTTAACAGTGGGTCAGTTTGGGTGTAGAGTAAAAGGGACAGCCGTTAACCATGAGGTGTGTGTAAATACGTTTGAGAAAAATTGCCACGAAGGACTAGAACAAGCTTCTCCAACCTGTGGCCCGCGATGGCTTGAATGTGGCCCGACACAAACTTGTAAACTTAGTAAGTACATTATGAGGTGTTATTGGTGATCGTTTTTAAAGCTCATCAGCTTTCATTAGAGGTAGTGTATTTTAGGTGTGGTCCAAGACAATCCTTCTTTCATTGTGGCCCAGGGAAGCCAAAAAGATGAGACACTCCCCCGTCCTAGAGGAAAATGGTATTATTTGTCTTTCTGAATATCAGCTGGGGAAAGGCAACACCTGTGGGATTCTGAAATAAATGGACAGTAACAGACATTGGGAGGCAACTTGAACATACTTACGTATTCCAAGACTAAACAAAGACTGATGTGAATTGCCCAGGTGACTCGACATCAGATGTCTGCTTAAGTGCTTGGCAACTTTGGAGCTTCCCTGACTCTGAAAAATTGGCTCACCAGAGACTGATTTAAAAACCATTGAATTTTGACTTTAAAGCCTTAGCTTGAGCTTCCTGGTCCAATAGAAGGAGACGGTTCTAATATTTTGCTTCACCTTTCTCCTAAGGGATATAATAGGTATACGAGAAATCAGGCCAACTGTTAGAGCTGGAAAACAAAATTGTGATTTAATTTGCTTGGAGTTCTGAGAGGTGATGTAGCTGCCTTTAAAATACATTGCCGGAAACACGCTCACTCCACAAAGTTGTCCGGCTGGGTTTTCCTTGTTAACCGGTGGTGTGCAACTGATGTGCTGCTTTCACTCGTTTTGAAATTCAGGTTCGGGCTCAGGTGTACTGTGGTGTGGGGTCAGCCTCTCTGCAGAGTTGGGGCCTTTCATTCCTTTCTCTCCAGAAACAGGTTTCTGTTGCCAGTAGAATCTTGAGCCTGAGAAAATTCTACTTGTCGTGGGCATGGAAGACTATGACTCAGAAAGAGGCGAAGTCCTTTTTCTCCTTGCTGCCACTGGACATGCTTGTCTGCAAAGGTGGTTCACCCAGAGTTTGTCCTCAAGATGGGGCGTGGCCATCATGCAGGGTTTGAGGAGGGGCGTTGCCTGGGAAGGGGACACGTGTGGACACTAAGGAGATTTGCCTTTGATCACTGTGCCAATGATGCCTGGATCCAGGGTGCCTGCGTGAATGTTCACGTGCGCTCGCCCCTCCTCGGCCGGGTCCTGATGTTTATGTAACTGTAACAGTTGTAAGGTACTGCTTTGTCCCCGGGTGTCTGTATCCTCCCTGCCCATCTCAGAATGGGATACTGACCTCCGGACTGGGCTCTGTTGAGTGTGTTAAGCTCATTCTTTGAATTTAGAGAAAATTCACTTCTCCCTGACCTAGAGCCAAGTCGGTGGTCTTATAAAGCTTCTGCAAAGGTGGGTCCTCATGGCAAGGGGTGGGAGGAAGTCTTAGGAAGCAGTTCCAGGGTGAGAATGTGAAGAAAGTGCTGTTCAGGTCCCCCAAAGCTACGTGTCACTGATAAAGCAAGGAGCAAGGCTTTTATAATAGTTTGGTGAGAAACGACTGTGCAAGCCATCGCATGCCCGTGTCTCCGTGTCTGCCATCATGCCTGTGCACATCACGGTCACCCAGCAGATTCACACTCTGAAGCGGTCAACGAGCAACTCCGAGGTGTGCACAGTGGCGGGGGTGGTGAGTGGGGGTTGGATGGTATGTCAGGGAGAGCCATCCCTCTCCCTCGCATTCTTTACTCTCCATCATATTTTTCAGGGGTGACTCTGAATAAATGCAGATATCACCAGTTGAAAGGGAATGGTGTGAAGGATTTAAGATGGTGAATCTCATGAAAATGCTGAGTTCTGGCTTCCCAGCCATGCTGACCTTTATGGCCATGTTTCTGATCAAATACCCGGTGTGGTTCAGAATTTGTTTCCAGGGATTGCGATGCTGTAAGAACAAAGCAAGGAGTGTGAATTTTCCTTTTCGCCTCTTCCCTTGGGCCACCTTAGTAAGGTGACCAGATTTTAACATTGGTAAAGAGGGACACCATTGACCGGGGGGGAGGGGGTTCTTGATAAAAAATTGGGTCTATCTCCCGCCGTTCCCTAGCTTGTCATGCATTCTTTCCAAAAATCGGGACTTTTTAAAAACGCCGCGGGACGCGGGACAAATTGTTAAAAATCGGGACTGTGCCACCAAAAGCGGGATGTCTGGTCACCTTACATTAGGGCCGGCTAGTGGCTGTTCTGGAGGTGCTGACTCCCTGGGACTTCCAGGGCCCTGGCCCCATTCACTTGGGGTTTTCTCCAGTGGTTCTCTGAGTAAGGGCGAAGGCATTCCCCCTGACACTTTGCCCAGTGAAACCTTTAGGCTTCACAGGTGAACTTGTTTTTCTTCCAGGGGGTTGTTAGCTCCCACACTGAGGCTTGGCTGCAACACAATGACTATAAGTAAGTGCACCTGCATATTGGTGGGAACTATGTTAGATGAAGGGGGGAGTAGGGCCTTGCAAATTGTATTTGCAGAGTTAGCCGTTCCAGTTTTTCTTTTAAAAGTATAGGACACAGTTTTAAACGTGACGTCACTGAGAACACAGCATTCTGTGTGACCCTTGTTCCTGAGAGCTTGGAACACACCCTGCTGCACAACAGTGTGGCTGGGATGTTGGCTCTGGAGCTCAATGGATTGCATCAGAATCGCCTGTGGCACTTAATGCTTGCTCAGCCCCTCCCCCATCCTGACTCAGGTGTTTTGAGGTGAGTTGGGGGGAAATCAGTGTCCTGATAACCTTCGTGGGTGTTTCCGACCTGCAGCCAGATTTGAGAATCCCTGAACTAGATGCCTTTGGGTGTTTTTCCAGTGCTGAGATTTCATCAAGAGCCTATTCTCATGATTGAATAAGTCAGGGGAGAATGGACGGTTTTGCTTCCATTTTCTCTCTCTCCCTTGTTTTCTCTCTCAGAAATGTATTAGTTTTGTTTTTATTTTTTAATCATGGAAAATTTGAAATATACACAGGAGAGAGAATAGTGGGACGAATGTACACCCTCATCACCACCATTGCTTCCGCCCTCACGTCGTTCTTTTTTGTTTTGCTGTTTTGCTTAAATCGTTTGAAGCAAACCCTGGACCTCACGTCATTTTATCCCAACATATTTTGGTGTGAGAATACTTGAGAGTCTCTTACCTAACTACAACGCCAGTGTCACCCCTCAGAAAATGAACAGTTCTTCAGTGTTAACCTAATACCAGGTCCAGTTGCAGAGCTCCCTGATGGTTTATAAAATATTTATTTGAATTAGGATCCAGACACGGTTTACATGTTGCCTTTGGCTGTTATGTTTCTTCAGTCTGTTCTCATCCACAGCAGTCCTACCCTTTTCATGCCCTTCTTTGTGAAAGAGATGTATCCGTTGGGGTATAGAATGCTCCACTTCCTGTCTGCTTTGTTGGGGTTTCATTTAGCTTGTTCCTCTATCCCCTGTATTTTCTGTGACATGGAAGGAAGCACTTATGGCTAGATCACATTCTGGCTTTTTTTTTTTTTTTTTATCCTCAAGAATATAGAGAAGTCCTGTGTGTTCTCACATGGGGAAGCCTGGTTGACCGTCCCCTGGGCATGCCGAGCTTACGCTGGGAGCTCACGTGGGGTTGGCTGCTCCCTCCACAGAGTTGCCGTCAGCCTTTCATCTATCTCATGGTTTCATCGGGTGAGGACCCTTGCCTGAATCAATCAAGATAGAGTTTCAAAGTCAGGGATTAAGTTTTATGCCTCCTAAATACAGACCTTAGTCGGGACTGTAAGATTAGCAAGTACTTATAAATGAGAACTAAAGTGCAGTTACTTTTTAATTCACTGGGTAATAATGGTTCAGGTATGTTTCTGTTTCTGTGCTTTTTCTTAACTTCCCCTCGTGCTCCTTTAACAAAAAGCATTGTTATCATCAGGGTTTATAAAGGAAACACTATACAAAAGTATTTGTACTGTGTCCAGAGCTGAGGGCTTTAAATACAGTTTTAGCTGACAGATGTAGGCAACTTGTCTTGGTTGAAAGAGGACTAAATTGGAGGCCCCGGTACCTGGTTCTGGTTTTGATACTGGTAGCGCTTGGCTGCCGTAGACCTCATTTTTCTCATATATAAGAAGTAGAAGTTTATATTAATAGTTGCTTGGAGCGTCTTAGCTTGGGTTTTATCAGAGGCTGTGCAGACAGTCCAAAATTATTGACCGCATGGCATGTAACTGCATATTGCATTTTCCTAGAGGATTTGAGATTTTTGTTTGTTTAGTTTTTAAGGTTCATAATGGAACCTCTGACGCCTGAAAGGTGAGGAACCACCAGTATTTTATAAAAACAATAGTGGACTTAATATACAACACCTTTGTGCTTTTTATATCCAGTATTCCAGTTCCTTCCTTCCTACCATCCTATCTTCCTTCTTAATATAGATGACGCATTAAGCTCAGTGTGGTTTAGTCACTTGCTGGAGGTCACACAGCTAGTTAGTAGAACAGGAATTCACCCAAATTCTCTCCAATTCCAATGGGCTTGTGCTTCAATTAACTCTGGTGCTTGATTATACCTTTTCAGTGTAGAGGCTTTTGTAGATGGTCTCTGTGTGCTTTCTCTCAAAATACTCTATGAACATGAGTTATAGGGAACTGAACCCAGATAAACCCAGAATTCACTCTGGAGGTGCAGGATAGGGAAAGGTAAACATGAAGAACGTTTTCATGCTCTTGTGATAGGGCCACATTTTGTCTTTGGCAGCAAATGGAAAGGTGTCATGTTTGCACAAAGTCTGTCGCCGACCTCTCTGCTTCCTGTTTCTAGGCTGTCCCATGTCCCCTCCACTGTGATCTGGCCCAAGTTCAAAGCCCCTTCTCCCTGCGTGGACATTGAATATATAACTTCTCCCTCCAGTTCTGGGCCCATTGATGTTCACCGCCCTGTCCTGGTGGATGAGATTTTTCAAAGGCAGTTGGGAAAATGAAGTAGCGCCTCTAACGGGGCTGCACCCCCATATGTACAGTTACCTCTTATTTCCTCCCCTTTCCCTTTCCTGTGATGCTGCTCAACACATCTGTTTCATTGATGGTCACTTTTGTAAGAAGGTAAGACTTATTTTATTGTTTGGATAAATAATGCTCTTTGAAAAGACGGTGCAGTCTGGTCCTGATGGGTAAATTCCTGAAAATCTGGGTGATGTTGGGTGAAGGGACATGCAAAAATGTGATGAGGTATATAAGTGGTCTCTGGGGCAAGTGATGGTCCTGTTTCTCTTCGAGTTGGGGCCACCCTGCACAGTCATGGGAATATGGCCTCTTTCTCACAGTGCCTACTGCCTAACTTTCCATTGTCTGTGCTTTAGACTGTGTCTCCCTGGAAGGTTGATACTTTACCAGGGTCTCTGAGGGGCCTGAAATAAACATACCCCATGTCACAGGCCCTGGGGTAGGAAGCAAGTCATACCACTGTCCTGTCATTCCCAGAATTCTGTGTACACTCCCCCACTGATCCTTTTACGTCTTATAGACACTGCTCCTTCCTGAATCTTCCAGGCATTCGATGTCTTGGCTGGGGGCACATTTCTGTTGTCTTGGTCTTGCCAACTGTCCATGGTTTGCCTGCTCCAGCATTGAGCAAACTTTTTAAAGAACTTGCTATGGCCCATCAGTACCTACTCCACTATATACCATGTGCAAAGGGATACAAAATTTAATGTGTTTTGCCCACAACCCAGCAAGTGTTTGTGGTCCAGGGAGCCCTACCCACAGTTTCCGTGTAGTCACACTAAGGCCTCCCAGAATACTTAGATAGTAGGTGGAACTTACCAGCAGGAGCCGTTCCTTCACTGCTCTCTCCTCCCTTTTATTGAATGATTCTCCTGTTCCTCACAGCATAGTCTCTAGTCTCTCCAGTAACTGACTTGATGAGGCTCTGTCCCGGTCTTCTGGAAAGCTCAGTTCTTCTGGACCTGAGGGTCCCGGTATCTCCCCACATTAACCATTCAGAAAACGTTGCATTCCCTTTCGTAGGGTTTTGTGGTCCCCGGGTAGGTCTGTGAGATGCTTCTTCATGGAGCTACTGCCTGGATATCCAACCAGCAAGAAATTGTTCTCAGAATCTCCCCTCTGGAGCTTAAGAGGCTTGGGACTTCCCTTTGAAATCACTTTAGCTTCAGGATAGTTCTCTGCTGTCAATAATACAAGAAGTTGGCACACTGACCTCCTGTTTGAAAGTCCTGGGTTTTGCTTCTGTCACAGATAGTGATGGGTTATGTGGATTAGTACTTTCTCGCTCATGGAGCCCTGGACCATAAGAAATGTTCTTCAGCTTTGGCAAGGCGATGGCAGGTTTTAAATTTTGAAGATTCCTTATAGGGGAGCACTTGAATAAATTGTTAACAAAGCATTGTTCTGCCTGTGGGAATGAGCTTGTGACCACTAGGAATGGATTAGTTAGGATGAGGTTTGGCTGTTTACTGTAGAAAAATCCAAATAACAGTGAATTGTATGTAGAAGGGTATTGCTCTGTCACATAAAGTAAGTCTTGAGGGAACTGGACAGAGACCCACTGGGTTTCATTTGTCTTTCTGCCTAGCTGTTCTTGGTACATTGCTGGTTTCCGTTCACAGAGTCCTCTCAGTGATCCAAGATGGCATCAGCTATCTTGTTCTCATTTTAGGAAGCAGGAAGGGGTGTGTAGGGGAAAACAAAAGGCGTTTCCACTGAGTGAACAATTTTAAGGATCTTTTCCAGAAAACCCATACTCTGCTTTCATCTCATTGGCTAGAACCTGATCACATGACACCTCTTAGTTGCAAGGAAGTCTGGGAAACGTAGTCTTTTAACAGGGCCCATTGCAATCCCAAATAAAAATTGGTTCTGTTATTAAGCAGTCGTAGGAGTCTCTGCCACAGAATTCTAGAGGCTTAGTTGGTGAATGTTGCTGGACCCAAGGGATGTGTTGGAACAGTATCAGGAAAAGGTAAAAGAGAGGTTGCCAGGGAGGTTATGTAAATAAGTTTGAGGAGTGGGTGGGGGAGGTAAGATGCTAAGGGGGGAATTTTAAATTGCTCTAGTAACCAAAGCAGAGATGCTGACCCATTTTTTAAAACATTCTAGTTAACCACGGTTTTGCTTCAAGATATCCTGGTTGAATTGCATTTAATATCTTCAAAAGCAGTAGTTCGATAGAGGCGATGATGCAGTCTGTGTCAGGTGTGATAAGAAGAAAAGCAAGGGAACATACAGGGAGTAGTGTCAAGTTTTTTTAAATAATAATTTGGTGGGTCGGCTATATGAGGTTACACAGCTCCAAGAGCAGAATGAAGTCTTTGGAGCGGGTGTGTGTGTGTGTGCTTTTCAGTGCCTTTGCTTATGAACTCACCAGGAGACCAGTAAACACAGGCAGTGACTCCCTGCTTCTCAGGGGAGAGAGAGGCTCTCCATTTACCGTCTGCTCTTCCGCTTCTTCCCACAGGGGTGTGTGAGGTTCTCCTCTGGGCCCGGTGGGGTGAAGTTCAGTGTTGTCTTCCATTTATTGTGAAGAGCCTCACAGAAGGCTGTGCCTGTCTTCCTCTGGGGACTGGACCAATGAGTGATTTAAATAATGTCATTAGACAGAAAACACTCAGCTTGCAGAACGTTTTTAGAAGGATAGGCTGAGTCATGTGAATTTTGACTTCAGTCATGGCTCTGGTGGAGGGGAGAGAACTCCAGAGTTTTCTGTAATTAGAGTCCAGGCAGTGTGGCATAGAGCCGGGTGCAGAGTCACACTAGGACTCCCAGAATACTTGCTTACGGAATGCTGAGTTCCTTCCAGAATCTTCTATAGATGCAGATATGTAAAGTGAGAACCTGTGTTCCTAGCCATGATTCTGAGACCCTGCACTTAAAAAAAGTAGCTTCGGTCATGTTAGAAGCAGTTTCAGGAGTGGCTCATTTGTGACACGTATTTGTGGATTGCCAGGCACTGTTCTGGGTGCTGGGGTTACAGTGGTGACCATTCCTTGGCTGGTCTCGACCAGGGGTGTCCATCCTTTTGGCTTTCCTTGGGCCACATTGGAAGAAGAATTGTCTTGAGCCACACATAAAATACACTAAGACTAACAATAGCTGATGATCTAAAAGAAAAATCAACCCACAAATCTCATGATGTTTTAAGAAAGTTTACGAATTAGCGTTGGGCCACATTCGAAGCCGTCCTGGGCCGCATGTGGCCCGCAGGCTGCAGGTTGGATAAGCTTGTCCTAGACTATCCAGCAGGGAGTAGGTGAGGGGAAGACACATGTAGAACAGTAGGTCCATACGGACGTGTAGGTGATGTATCAGGTCGTGATACATGCACTGAAGAAAATAAACCAAGGCAGGGTATGAGAGAGGGGTGGGGAGAGGGGGGCGGGAGGCTTCGGGAGGCTTCCGGAGGTGGAGGATGCAGCTACGCAAAGACCTGGGGCAGAGAGAATGGCAAGAGCAAAGCCCTGAGGTGGCAATAGCTTGAAATGTCCCGGGACCTGAAAGGAGGCCTGTACGAAGTGTATTAAAGTGAGGAGAATGAGATGGTCACAGGGCCATCAGGGGAAAACCTCTGTTTGGGGCTTGATCCAGTGGTGCGGATTAGAGATCATGGAAATAACATTGGCTTAGACCAGGCTTGGGGTTTGCGAATGAAAGCCTGTGGGCAAATGTGTGTTGGGAGGTGGGGTGGAGGTTAGAGCAAAAATTATATTTTGACCATGTTACTAATAAATTTGAGGTGGCTTTTGAACCTCCAAGTGCAGCTGTCAAGTTGGTAGTTTGATATATGAGTTTCAAGCTCAATAGAGAAGTTGAAGTGGAGGTATAAATCTGGGACGTATTCGTGCTTCGTTGGTGGAAACTAAAGATTTCTGGATTACCTCTCCATCGGAAAGGAGGTGAAATCAAACCTCTAGTTCAGTTCTTACAGGAGATCACATTTTCATTGGTGTTTGACTAGAGAATTCATTTTTGGGTGTGTTCAGTGTGGCAAAGAGAACAAAAACAAAGGAGAAAGGTATTCAGAATTATTTCAAAAAATAACTTGTAGTTATTGTAGTTACTGCTTATAGTTTTGCAGGCAGAACGGAACAAACCTTTGCTTTCTTGTAAGGAGGGTGTGCGTTCTAAACGTGCACGGAGCCGGCGGCGTCTCCGATATGATGAGAGAAATGCCCTCCAGTAAACATCCCATTTAGCAAAGCCCCCTAACCCGTGACTTCTGCGGGTGCCTTGCCATCTGGTCCCTGGCTAGAGAGAGGAATTTTTCTTGTATATTCGTCTCCATAGCAACGAGCTCGCCGTTGATATGGAAAGTAAGCAGTTGCCTTAGCAACCGAGTTGCTGATGTGGTGGCCTGCTTTCAGGGAATGGATCTGCTGACCAAACGAGTTCAGATGCATCCTGTAGGGCTCAGTGCTAGAGGGCTGCACACACTGGACCTCCCACTGTAACATCGGTCCTGCAGCCCCTCCCTCTTCCCGGGGTGATAAATCAGACAAAAGTAGCTGCTGTCAGTTGAAATAGATTAGTGGAGGGATCGCCTGGTGGAATTTATTTTGTTTTGTTTAAAGGAGAGTGTCATAGTCAGGACATATTTGGTTGCAAGGAAAGGAAAGCCACCCAAGTGGGCTTAAGGAAAAGAGTGCTTGTCCCAAGGACATCATAATCAGCCCCAGCATCCAGGGCGTGCGAGGAGCGGTGAAGCACATCTTGGGGCCATGGCGATTGCAACTCCCCCCTCTGTCCCTCTGCGGCCACACTGGATGCTCATCCCTGCCTGTCTCTGGGGATCTGTCTCCTCTTTGCAGCCTGGCTTCCTGCGTGCTGGGCTTGAGTGCTGCTGCTTCATGCCCGCCCGTGGCTTGCTGTGGAGGAGTGTTGGCACCAACCCCTGCGATGTGAGGACCCCAGTGCCCAGGGCTGTCTAACCTCATCCTCTGTCATAGTTCCAGACACACATACAGGCGTCGTCTTCCTGAGATCGATGTTTCAGCCCCCGTCCAAACAGGAGCAGGTTCCCAGGGTCCACATAGCTGCTGGGACTGCCCCTTCATCTGGGATGAGCATGGGCTTGGGTGTGAAATGTGCCTATGACAGAACATTTTCTGCAAAGCCTTTGATCTTTTGAAAACATTTTCATAATGAACATAAAAATACAAAGGAACTTTTGAGTATTCTGTACTTTCTGCTTTCCTTTGTCGCCTCAGGACACCTCTCACCGAGGACAGATAGGAGCACACCAGAGAATTCTGGGACTGCCCTGAGCACCCCCTTCCTGCTTTTTTTATCGTCTCTGGGATGACTTCACCTTTCTTGCATTTTATTTCTGTAGATTTGAAGCCAGTGGCTCACAAACTAGTAAAGTTTTTCTTTGGTGGCTACTTCTTCCTGCCAGCTGCCCTCAAATTGCCTGTAATCACCGGGTTGAGTGATTACCAAAAATGATGAACTCTAGCCCCCTGTTCTAGACAGGAATACATGTCAGCTATCCAACACAAATTGTCCTGGTTTTCAAGATCAAGAGATTGGGTAATGGTCCTCGTTAACCACTGTGTACCACTAGCTTCAGTCATCGCGTTGAGATTTTCAGCATGAGGAAAAATGTAATTACGCTATGCCGGGAACTAGAGATACAAGGAGATTACAAAACTCTGGTCAAGTGGTCTGGGCAAAGATAAAAAGCGACCAGGAAGGTTAAAAGTGGCATTTCACAGTTGTCAAGGGATTGGCCCATGGGCAGAATTATGTGGTTTGGGATTCCAAAGGAGAAGATGGCCCCTGAAAGTTAGCAGAGCCAAATCCCCTGAGAGGAGACAGAATTTCATTAGTCGGATCCTTCAGGATGGCCAGAATAGGGACTTATGACAGGAGAGCGGTCCCCTGAGTCATCAGCGTTGGCTAGCTTGGACCCGGACAAGTTGGGGAAAGACTGAGTGTGGAAATGGGAACTGATTTTCACAGGTTTTGTGGTCTCTTGAGACTTGTGTGAGGCATGTACATGTGTGATCTTAACAGCTTTCCAACAACTGCAAAGTAGATATTGTGTTCTTTTTTCAGGTGGGGGAAACTGAGGCTCAGAGCAATGTAGCAGCTTGCTAACGTGACGCAGACAGATGTTGAAATCAAGATCTGAGACTTCTTTCTTTCTCCTTCACCCCAGTCGGCTGAGGCAGAGGGTTCCTGTGGGATAGCGAGGAAAGAAAGTTGGGGAAACAGTTATTTTTATTCAGTGGATTTTGTTTGCATTGACCATTGCTTTTATGTGTTGGTATCACCACTTACTGTTGTGACTATTGTGGAATTCAGAGGCACTGGCCTCTGGTTTGGTCATTTTGGGGCGTTGGGGTGGACTTTTCGTTCTTCCTGCTTCCGATGGGGACATCTTCTCCCCTTTGGCATTGTTAATCGTAGTCATGCTAAGCCTTCAGTTCTGCAGAAAGCAGCGTCACGTAGGTGATTTCACTCCTTTGTTCATTCAACCACATTGTGGTCTTGGAATGTGGAGGTTGTTAGACTAGGTGCTGTGTAGGCACAAAGAGGACTGGGTCCTTGGGGGACACTTTGGGGTCATTCCTGATTTTTTTCTTCAGCCTTGTACCCAGTCCCTTGATTCTGCCTCCTAAATGTCTCTTGTCTGTATGTCCCTTTTTATTTAAAAAAATTTTTTTTGAGATTTATTTTAATTGTTTTTAACAGAGGGAGACAGAGAGAAGGGGAAGGGCCCAGAGCAATTTCCATAGTTGTACATCATCAGCTTTCAATATAGTTTCATTCTACATGTGGACATAGGCTGCACAGGGCAGACACCGGGCCAGGGGCCTCCCGCATGGGAGGCATGCCCCTGAGGGCTGGGAGCTGAACCGGGGGGCCTCCCACATGGAAAGCTTGCCCCAGAAAGAACCAAACTGGGGGCCCACCCCAGTTCAGCATATGGGTCCGCACGGGCCGCGGCCGGGACTCGATCCTTGGACTCTGGGGCTGCAAAGTAAGCGCTCAGCCTGCTGAGCCATCTGACTGGCCCTGTCTGTCCCCTTGTTTCCCCACTGCTGCTGGTCTTCATTCTTCACTGGGTGGTGCAGGAGCCTCCGAACCCCTTTCCTCCTGCACTTAACGGCCTCCCCTCAAGTCCATTTCCTGAGGGCTCAGTTAATACGCCTGTTTCGTCTTAGTCCTGCAGTGGGTCTTGTTACCTGGAGTGGTTTGTCTCAAAGTGTGGCTCAGACCACCAGCTTCAGCGCAATCTAGGGTGTTTGTTAGAAATGCAGCTTCCTAGGCCTTAGCTCAGACTTGCTGAGTTTCTGGTGCCACAGCCTGGGAATCTGCATTCAAGTGTCTCCCCAAATGATCCTTATGTTTGAAATTTGAGAAGCAAGGCTTGGAGGGATCAAGTTCAAACCCTGCGGCAGGGTTTATAAGGCCTGCTGTTCTTACACTTATTATGGAAGACTTTAAAGCTGTGCCCGAAGGACTGTCACGTACCATGTAACCATCATGGGTGTCCGCATCCTATGTGTCATCCGTATGTGGCCCAATACAAATTTGTAAACTTTCTTAAAACATTACGAGATTTTTTTTTTTTCTTAGCTCATCAGCTGTCTTTAGTGTTAGAGTATTTTATTTTATATGTGACCCAAGACAATTCTCCTTCCGATGTGGCCCAGGGAAGCCCAAAGGTTGGACACCTGTGTTCTATCCTGTCTTTCTCTGCCCCTTCTCACCTCCCTTACTGGCTTATTTTAAAGCAAATCCCAGACCTTATATCTACAAATATTTCAGAACATATCTCTAATAATTACATATAACAACACACACACAACCATAAAACCATCCTTATACCGAAAAACAAAGTAACCATGACTCTTTACTATCATCCAGAATCTAGTCTTAGCATTTACCTGAGTGTCTGATAAAAAGACATCTAGCAGTGGTCTGTTCAAATCAGAATCCAAGGAAGATCCACCTGTGGCATTTGATTGATGTGTCTCTGAAATCGCTTTTTGATCTGCGTTCTCCTCTCCGCCCATTTAAAAGCAGCTTTCTTTCCCGCTCTCATTGCCTCCTGTCTTTCTGATGTTCCAGGCCTTCTGCCGGGATCTGGGACTCCCTGCTTCAGCAAAAGGCCAAGTGCACTAATGCTTGCTTTCACTTGTGTACGCTGTTCCCTCCATCTAGAATGCTTTTCCTCTTTTCTCTGGATGCTGCGTTCTCAGCTTGGAAGACCCAGCTGACCTGTACCTCTGCAAAACCTTCCTGCAAGCGTCCTTTCCCATTTTGGTTTTTGTTCCCCAAACACTTTGTGCATTATTTTATAATACTTATTTTGTCGTGTAATTTTCTCCTTAGTGTCTGTTCCTGCCATTGCCCTTCCTTTTCTCCCCACCCTGCGATTGAGGGCAGGGAACACCACTTTTCCTTTTTTTTTTTTTTTTTAAAGACTTAACTGTATTTTTTGAGAAAGGGTGAGAGAATCAGGAACCGAACCTGGGGCCTCCTGCATGGGAGGCGAGAACCTTCACCACTGAGCCAGACCTGTGGTTACGAGTTGTGCTGCAGATCAGCATATGGGTTTGCACAGGTTGTAGCCAGGAATCGAACCCTGGACCTTGCAATTGCAAGACGACTAGCATCCCTGATTCTCTTCCATTTTTGCATCCAGCATGTTGCTTGGCATGCAGTAGGTCCTCTTGAAATACCTTCTGAGAGAATGGACAAGCCCTAGGCCACCGATTCAAGTATTTTATAATCTTAGGGTCAGCTTTTGGGGGAATACTTGAGTATTTACTGTTATTATAATAAGGTTTGTATACCTGGTATGGTAGCTTTCTCTGATTAGGATGAACACCGCTCCCTAATTTTTTTCAGTTCACTATAATACTGTGACTCCCTTCCTTTCTTCCTTCCTTCCTTTCTTCCTTCCCTCCCTCCCTCCCTCCTATTGCTGCCATCACTACCACCCTCTTGCCAAGAATTAACAAAAGGAAGAGGGGAAACCTAAGACTCAGTACAGAATATGCTGATCAAAGAATGTTTTAAGTTCCTGGAGAAAGAGAGGAAATTACTTAATTGTAGAGAACACCCAGTAGTCTTGTCACTTTGTTAAAGCGAACTTGAGCACAGTGGATGTTTACTTGCTGGTGGAGTTCCCCGTAGGTCTTTGAGAGAGATCTCTTTACTGGGATTCTAGAAGATGATGTGGGTTTATCGATGAGGGCTCAGGTCCAGGTAGTGCAGGTGACTTGCTAAAAACCTGTATATCTGGGCAGCCTCTGGGCCAATGCTCTTTCTTCTATCATCTCATCGCTTCACTTATTTATTGCTTAAGGACTCTGATTAATTGGAAACAGACATGAACTTGTGCCATTTTCATGGGACCCATTTTCCTTCATGTGTCTTATTTTGAGTCACTGTACTACGTTTTCTATAAGCGAATTATTTCTGTTTGTGACCTTTGAAAAATGTGCTCAAACCTGTCAAATTTTTGTTTCGTTAATTACTCAGAATGTTCTTGGATTTCAATCTTTGAATGAGTCTGTGGGCACTATTTAGAGTTACTCGTTAATTAATATTAGAAGCATTGATGAAATTTACACAGATCCCTCCTAATGAGCAAAGGACCTGATTCTGATTGTTGATACGGATATTATGTGTAGGGAATGGAGTGCAGGTTTCCCGGAAGTGGTGACACGTGTAATCGGACGACTGCTGTAAAATTATTGAGTGTCTTTATTATGTCTACATTCATTGTCTCTGGTTCTTTGACTTACTGGGTTTTCTCCCCATCCATAGAGATCAGTGTATATTGAGGGGGGTTGTTTCTCTGAAATAATGTCACTAAGTAATAAGGTCATGACACCACTCCTATGTGTTGCCTGAAACTTTCTCATAACTCATTCATTCATCCAGCAGATGTTGACTTCATGCCTAGAGACAGGCTTTGTGCTAGACATCAGGAAAACAAGGATGATTCCAATGGAGTGGGAGAGCAATTACTATAAAGAAACAACATATACAACGTGACATATGACATCTCTACAAAGCGCCGTGGGACGGCAGTTGTACTTATTTTTTGTATGAGTTGATGAACAAGGTGTCTGTTGCACAGAGAGGGTTAATAGGAAGCATGGATGGAGCCTAGAGCCCCTGTTGACATGAAGGCGTCTGGGTTTTAGAGCCAGCCAGCGCTGTGTGCTTGGACGAGTCCTTGCATTGCCGAACCTTAGATTCCTTTATTCGATTCAATGAACCTTCTTTTGTGGACCCATTGTGTCTCTCCACTGTGTTCGTCTGTAGTGCATCTGTAAGTTGAGATTCCTAGATCCACGGACCCCAGACTGCTGTCCGTGCAGGACTCTTATTATTCTGCCCACTGCATTCTTTTGTCAGACACAGGGGATGACCACCAGGCCCAGGTGCTGATCAGCATCCGATGGCCAATGTCAACAGTGTGCTAAGGACATCTCTGCCCAAAGCGCAGGACCTGGTTGTGGCAGCTTACGTAGCAAGACGGCACACAAACATGTGATTGCCAGAAGGCTTTGGGGAAGCGTGGGAATGGAGCCCTATCCGCACACGGCTAATACGGCAGAAGACCCTTTCCGTTTGGGGGCAGCGGAACTACATGGTGTCTGATCTGTACCATGATTGAAGGTCTGTGAAGGTGCACAGATAGGGTTGGATCTTGTGTCTCGCTGGGGCCCCCTGGGTCTCTTATTCTTGCCTGTGTCTTCGGTTGGGACCCAGCTCTTCTGAACACTCCCCAGTGCTCATGGACCCCAGGATTAGGGAACAGCAGCTCCAGGTATCCTGTTCCTGTGCAGATGGGATTCTTGGTTTATGCATGGCCCCGCCGGCCCCCTTGACACACACGTGTGCCTGACCATATCTCCTAGGCCACGCATGTCCACCCTGGGGGGCTGGTTTCTTTCTCTCTGTCCATCTCTCTTGATGATGTTGTCCCTCTATCAACAAGCATGTAATAAACTCCCAGTGAAGTCATAGGCTGTGAAGAGCACTCGTGCTCTCCCTCATCTGTCTTCCCAACATTCCTGCTCTAGACAAGTTGCACCTCTGGGCTCTCCACTTTTGTCCCTCTGTCACCGTCACTCCAGACAAGACTGCCGTCTGTGCACGTGTGAGTTATCGCCTGATGGTTATTTTCTTAGCAGTGGTTGAGTCTTATGAGCTGTAATCCCAGTTGGTCTTCTTTTTCCCTCTGTGTAAAATAGTTGTTGTACACACTTTGCACCACTTGTTTACCTTGGTGCTGGGGTGTCCAGGTGTGGTGGGGTGTTCACTGCTGTCAAGTGGCTGTGGCTGACTGAGCCAGCCATGAAGGTTTTCGGATAATCTATTCAGAGATGGCAGTTCATTCGCGCCGTGTCGCCATTTCTCATGGTGCCCTCTGTTTGCCTTCCTAAACACTCCTGTGGTTTGAATTGTGTCCCTCAAAAAGATAATGTTGAAGTCCCCGTCCTCAGTACGTGTGACTGTGACGTTATTTGGAAATAGGGTCTTTGCAGATATAATCAAGTTACGATGAGGGTATATTGGATTTGGGGGTGCTTTAATCCAGCATAGCAGTGTCCTTACAAGAGGAGGAAAAGAGACAAACACATGGACCCTACAGAATGGTGTGTGAAGATGGAGGCAGAGATGGGAGTGAAACGTCAGCAAATCATTCTCTTTCAGAACTTCCAGAACAAACCAACTCTGCTGATACCTGGAGTTTGGACTATGAGCCGGAACTCTGAGAGAATACATTTCTGTTGTTTTAAGCCACCCAGTTAGTGGCACTTTTTTAAAGCAGCCCTGGGACAGGTGCTGTGACTGACCCGTGGGGGCTGGGAATGGACTTGGGTCCAGAACCTGTGTCTTCTGAGGTCAGAACTGCCTACTCCTAACACTGCCTGTGCCATTTGAAACCTGACTTTGTTTACGTTAAAGAAAAAGAAGCCAAGTTAGGGGGCGAATGGCTTGTTTTCCTCCTCAGCTTTGATGGTGGATGACACCATGGGTCTTGACCACAGAGTGGGGAGAATTTACAAGGGCCTGGCTGTACCTGCTCCTCAACACTTACAAGCAGAGAGCACAGGGGTGGCACAAACCAATGGAGGTCGTTATTCCAGACCGTATCTAATTTGTCGTGCACTTGAACTTGCTTTTCTTTATTGCAAATGATGTGTAATAAGTCCCATTGTGTTCTTTTTCTTCTCTAACCTCCCCTCTTTTCTCTGAATAAAAGCGTTTTATAAAAGGCTCTTCTCGTTATTTCTCTTAGCTAAAGGTGATAAGAGGAATGGAGTGGAGCAGGAGGCAGGCTTAACCTTTTAGATTAACTTAAAAATCCTAAACGGTGTCATCCTATGTTAAACTCTAGACACTCATCTGAGCCTCTCAAAACATGTATTCTTCAGGAGGTGCATAGCATTGGCTTTCTCTGCGCACCTCCCTGCTGAGAGTTTGTGGTGTTCGTGGGCCTGGCTGAGTCTTCTCCTTCCCATCACTGATCCCCCCTCACCCCCCCCCCTATCCTGGGCTGTCCTGTCCCTGCCTCAGGCCTACTCACTTACCGTTCATGCCCATAACGGGATCTTCGATGCTTTGAACCTGTAGGTGGTTCTTGCTGCCCTGAGGTCATCTTGAATTGGTACAATGAGGTATCCTACCTGCCCAAAATTTCTTTCTTTTTTTTTTTTTTTGTTAAATTTATTGGGGTGACATTGGTTGGTAACAATTACGTAGTTTCTAGGTGTATAATTCTACATTACATTGTCTATGTCCTGCCCAACATTTCTTACTCAGAATCTGTCTAGACCTTGAACTTGTAGTGATTGTTTAGCGTCACATGTTCTTAAGCAGGAAATCCTTGTGATTGAAACGCAACAGCGTGAGGTCGGTTGGTACCACTGTGGATGAGTTCTGGGTACTCAAGTGGAGGGACTGACTGGATCCCTGTAGAATGATTAACGTATTGCCTATTTTGTCCCCAATGACACAGTGTTTGTGTGACCTCCGTTTCATTAAGCATCTGAAGGCGCTTTTGCTGAGTGTCTTCAACCTGCTTAGAGTAACAGCACTTTATTTCTGAGCAGCAGTCATGACCTTCAACAGGACTGCTTCCCAGAGAGGAGGACTTGCTGGCCGCCCTTGGAAGCTCACGTCAGTCTGGGCTGCTGATGGGCGGTCGCGCTCTCCCTAGGTTCAAGGTGATTCTCTTCTGCAAAGTTCTCACCCTCCTTAATTGGTCCCAGGAGACTGAACATAAATAAGTCAGTGCAGTTCCCTACACGCTAGTCGCCTTCACCTCTGGATTGTTGTTGGCTGGATCCACTGTTAAGCTTAACATCTGGACAGAGAACTTTCTGGAGAGACTGTTTGCTGACACTGTTCATCTCATCTATTCTGAAGCTTTAAGCTTCTTTCCTTCCTTCCTCCCTCCCTCCTTTAAGATTTATTGTTTTTGAGAAAAGTGAAAGAGAGAGAAGAGGGAGGGCCCAGAGCAGTCTCCATAGTTGTACATTATCACTTGTGACATCGTTTCGTTCTACACGGGTGGATGGGGGCCGCATGGGGTGGGAACCGAACCGGAGGCCTCCTGCATGGAAGGCAAGAACCCTGGCCGTGAGCCATCTCGGGATTGATTACCAGTTGCATCACAGTTGAACATAACGGGGTTTGCGCTGGTCGAGGCAGGGAATTTTGAACCCTGGACCTTGCGATTGCGAGGCAAGTGCTCAATTGCTGAGATATCCCGGTGTCCCTGAGCTTCTTTCCTTTGTCAGTGACCTTTCCTAACTGATAACAGCAGGGGCTCTTAAGGGAAACTGGGCTAAATTTAAGTCTGGACTCTGCCTTCCAGAGAGTCTTCCCTCTCATCCGTGAGGACTTCAGTGCCTCTCATAGAATTGCAGGGCCATGGCAAGGACTTCAGAAGTGATTCTGGAAATTTGGGTTATACGACAGGATTTAATTACTTTGGAGCTTCCTTGCACCATTTTTATTTTCTTTAATACCTTGTATGTTATTTTGCCAGGGATTTTTCCCTCTAGAATAAAGGCACATTCAATTAATAAGAATTCTCTAGTATCTAATACAAAAAGAGACTGCTTGTCAGTTTGAAAAAACAAGTTGTATGCTCTGTGGGTTGGGGTTTCTGCTTTAAAAAAACAAAGCAAAAAAACGCAGGTTAGAGAAAATCCCTGAACATAGTCTCTTGATTGAAAGAAAATATTAGTGGATTTCACAGCCTTCTCATTTTCTTAAAGTAACAGTTTTTTTTTAACTTTTAAAACACATTATATATATATATGTATTAATATCTGTCATCTATCTATCAATCATCCATCCATCCATCCATCCATCCATCCATCCATCTATCTATATATTGCTATTGAAACATAACTAGGAATTTTTCCAGTGCAGAATTTTTATAGTTTACAAAGTGGAAAAAAGTCTCTATTTCATATAATTGTGTTGTTGAAAAGAACATTATTTCTTTCTTTTTTTTTTTTTAAAGATTTATTTTTATTGTTTTTGACAGAGAGAGAGATACAGAGACAGAGAGAAGGGGGAGGGCCCAGAGCAGTTTCCATAGTTGCACATCATTGGTTTTCTACATAGTTTCATTCCACAGGTGGGTGCGGGGCTGCATAGGGCAGGAACTGGGCCGGGGTCTCACCCCAGTGAGAACTGAATGGGGCACTTCCCAGTTCAGCACATGGGTCCACACAGGCCAGGGCCAGGATTCGGTCCTCTTTCCTCAGGGCTACAAAGTGAGCACTTAACCCACTGGAGCCATCCGGGCTTTCCCATCGTTATTTCTTAAGTCCAGCCCTCAGCCATAGCTGTGACCAGCCTGGCTCATTTCTGTGAGTCCTCCCTGGTGGGCTTGCTAATACGTGGGCTGATACCTGCTGCCTACCTTTGTATGCCAATTTGGCCTTTACACATCTTCAAGTGAATGAATGCTTCTAGCCATCCTACCTGTCCTGCCAGCCAACATGTTTCAATAGCTTTTCATCTTTGTCTTTATAACTCATTTTTACATGTGTGTATGTGTGTAATCAATCGTTCAGATGGTCTGTATACTTTGCCCTTGTTTTATAAAATTCAAAAGGTTTAAGAATGAGAGTTTGAAGAGCGTAATTCTCCAAAATGCACCCATTGAGAAAGAGCTGGAAATCGATTGGCGTGACTCTGCGTCTTTATTGGGTCACCGTGGGAGTCCTCAGTTTGAAGGGAAAGAAGAAAATGAAAGGGCGCAGGTGAAATGCTGAGAATGAATTGTGGATGCCCGCCTCTGAAAGGGGAGGTACGAGGATATTTAGGGAATTCATGATCCTTTTGGTGGTTTTAAGCACTCTGAGAAGGAACTCTCCTTCAGGCTTGGGAGAGACGCATTGTAACCCGTGAGTTTTTGACTCTCCTGTCTTGTACTTGCAAACCCATTTTCGGGAAGGGATCCCAGATGAGAGACTAGAACTGCCACGAGCGGTTCCCTGACAGGCTGCAGCCCTGCTCATGGGAACTTTCCTGGATCCACGTGTCCTTCCCGTGCCTGGTCTTTGAGGTCAGTCCCAAGTCACCCGAATGCCCCTCCCAGTGCCTCCCATGTCCAGTTTGCCAGGATGGGCTCTCCTGTTTTCCTGGTGTGCTTTGTGGCTGCCCCCTGGTGTCACAGAGCACTCTGGGGCCAGCCTGCCACGCGCCCTGCAGAGCCACCCCTGGAGCCCTGCGTCCTGGTGGCTGGAATCCATCCAGCTTCTTCACTGTCTTCCCCCTCAGAGGCGTTGCTGCCGGCCTCTTAGCCGTTTCAGTTTTGCTTTTCTTGCTTCTGCCCCAACCTGGCACCTTCTCATCTATCAGCTTCCAGCACTGAGGACACCTCTTCGGGAAGTGGGGGAGGTCTTCCTCCAGCCCCCCTGCTGGGCTTTATCAGGACTTTTCCTCCACGGGCACTTAGCCCTACATGTGCTTATACATTTATTTGTCACTTGTTTACCATTTGTCTCCTTCACCTAGAGGACCGTGCTTTGTACAGAAAGCTCCTGAAGTCCTGTGGAATGAATGACTGGCACCCCCATCTGGTCCCCTGGGTGCTGAGCCTGGCAGTGATCTGATTCCTCCTCCTCTCCTGGGTCATCGATCTACTGAGAGCCCAGATCAGAGCTTCACCCCTGGCCCTCTGGCCCTCACCCAGCACGTCCCACCCCTGGTTCTAGGTACCGTTTTCCCAGTCTCCAGGCTCTGTCCCCTGTAGCCCCAGAGCTGTCCCCACCGTATCCTCTGCTCATGTGTCCTCTTTGGTTGCTGCCACCCGTGGAAGTAAGTTCCCATCTCTTCCCTGGCTTTTTGGACCAGCGGTTGGCTTCCTTGGGTCACGTTGGAAGGAGAATTGTCTTGGTCCACACACAAAATACATGAATACTACAGATAGCTGATGAGCTTAAAAAAAAAAAAGGTCACAACATAATCTCATCACTTTTTAAGAATTTGTGTTGGGCCGCATTCAGAGCCATCCTAGGCTGCCGTTTGGACATGCCTGTTCTAGATGCTTCAGAGTCTTCTTCACCCACTTATCTGTCTTTACTTCATGCTACTTCTCCTCACGTGCCCACTGCCTGCTCTACAGAATCCACCAGGCGGGGTCCTTCACTGGTCCTGTGATCACCTGCACCCCTATTAGTTCTCCCTTGGGTCTACCCCCACCCACCTCTTTCCTGAGGGCTCAGCTTAAAGAAAGTATGTATATTTTTAAGACTTCTGTTTATTGGTTTTGACAGAGAGAGACAGAGAAGGGAGGACCCAGAGCAGTCTCCACAGTTGCACTGTCATTAGTTTTCTGTATAGTTTCATTCCACAGGTGGGCGTGGATGTGAACTGGGCCCGGCGCCTTCTGTGTGGGGAGCTTGGCCGGGCAAGAACCGAACTGGGGCCACACCCCAGTTCATCATAGGGGTCCACACGGGCTGAAGGCGGGCTGTGGTCCTTGGACCCCGGGCTGAGCCATCCTAGCTTCCTCCCTGAGGGCTCAGCCCACCTCAGTGGAATCTACTCCTGATCTTACCACCTCCTCTCTCTGGCCCTGGGCATGGATAGTCTATCTGGGCGGCTTATACTGAACTTTATAACACCGTCTCATGCACTGAGGAACAGTGCTGGTGATTTTGAGGCGTGTGGAGATGGCATCACAGAGACCTGGGTATGCATCTTTGTTGCACTGTTTGCTAGCAGAGTGTTCTTCAGCAGATTGTTAATGAGCTTTGTGTCCTCACCTGTAATGTGAGAATAACAATGCCTTTCTCACCTGGCTATTGAAAGATGAAATGGTAATGATGGGACAACCTCTGGAATATGGTAGACACTCAGTAAATATACTGCTGGTGGTTTTCCCTGTGTTGGGCTGTGGTCTGAGTGGTGCTTCTCTCCCCACCTCCCTATAAAACCTGTATGTTGGAGTCCTGAGGCCAGTGTGGCTGAATTTGGAGAGAGCTTTGAGCAGGTAATAAAGGTGGAACTGGGTCCTAAGGGTGATTCTAATCTGGTAGGACTGGTGGCTTTATAAGAAGGGGAAGAGAGAGAGATTTCTCTCTTTACACTCACATAGCCAGGAAAGGCCATGTTGAGGACACAGCGAGGAACCGGGAAGAGAGGCCTCACCAGGAACCAACTCAGGCAGCATTGTCATCTTGGCCTGGTAGCCTCCGTAACTGTGAGAGAGAAATTTCTGTTGTGTCAGCCACCCAGTCTGAGGTGTTTCGTGAAGGCAGCCAGAGCTGACTCAGACAGTAATAGACTTTCACGTGTAATGAGATAACGATTTGTTGAGCAGATGTTAATTGAGCACTTATTATGTCAGGCACCTTCTCATTTAACCTTACGGTTCTAATCTCTCAGCTCTCATAACCAGCTTCAGAGATTGGTTAAGTAGCTCCCGAGGTCCCGGAGCCTCTCAGTGCCGGGATTAGAGCTGCAGCTTCATGTTGTAGCCTGTGTGGCGTGCCTGCCTCTGTGACACTTGGTGGCAGCTCGTGGGAGGCCACGTCTGTGACTCCAGGTGGGTTCTTTGATGTCAGGGGCAATGTCTTATATCTTATGTCCTAGGGGCACACTCATATAGTGCTATGTGCACAGGAAGCACTTAAAAAATAGTTTTGGGGTGGTTCATCTTTCCCAAACAGTTAGATCTACTTCTGGTCAAAGAGTGGAATTTTTACCCATGCTAGGTCCCCTCTGTGCGTCCCCGGAGCAGTTTGCAGGCATCAAGGGCACTTGCACACCGAGGTGCAGAGCCTCCCCAGGAACTTGCTGAGCTGAGGAAAGGGAGGGAGGAGGGGCCCGCTCTTCATAGTGGTTGGATATTGAACCTTTGTAAGCCTGAACCTTTACTTCTTTTATTCTCTCAATGAATAAAACTGAGAGTCTTTGTGAAAATGGCCCTCTTGGATGTGTCTTTACATGTTGGTTCTAGATGTAATCCTTGTTTTTCTCCTTTGCTTGCTTCTCTCCCTCTATTGTATGAGCTCAATTTAAAAGACCAGAGAGAACAGGAACCAACTTTTTTATTTTTGCTTCACTCTTTCTTATTCAGAGAGAAGTTTGCTTCACTCCTCATGGCCCCACATAGCTTTACTAGTGATTAATTAACCCCTTCCACCTCAGAAGTGGATGAATTTGTGCTTCTGAAAGGGCTTAGCCGTGTGAAGTCTAATTTAGGTCCAGTGTGTTGGGTTTATAGCTTTTACACTTCCGGTACTGGGTATGTAGACAGTGGCATAGATTCCTTATCAGCATATTTATAATTTATACCCCACTTCCTTTTAATAAGGATTACCTTCAGGCATGATTGTTACAATAAGGCTGTTAAAATTGAAAAAGACAGACCCTGTAGAGAGAGGGGGAAAGCAAATATTCCAAGTTCTTAAGCTGATGTATTTGCTATGACTGAGTGCCCTGGCAGCCAAGGCAAAAGTGGAAAGTCAGCTGTTTACAGAATTGTGCTTCTCTGGTAAAATGCCAATTCAGAGAGCATCGTGACCCTCAGATGCCAGCTTCTAAATAGAATACATGGTGGGGTCCTTCTCCAAGGGGTATAAAAGCACAGAGCTTTTGCTCATGCTCTTAGTTACGGCCTTATCCTTCTTGGCTCCTGGATGACTCCTGTGCATCCTTCAGGCTCTGACAGACACTCTTCCATGATGCTGTCTGTGCAGGCCAGGTTCAATGGAACCATAGTACTGTGGGCCTGTTGGTAACTTGCCACCTCCATACTGCTCCATGTCATCTCTTACAACTAGATTATGTAGCTGTTCCTAGGACTTGCTAGGACTCCTGGTTTTGTGGCAGGCGTGTGGCTGTTGTTTGTGGAAGGGAGTTTATTGATCTAGGTTAGAAAAACATTTTCTAAGTGGATGAAATGCATGTCTGCCAGTGCATATCCCTTGCTGATTTTTAGTGCCCACCCCTCGTAATAGCTCATCTCTGACACAGAAATTGCACATGTCATTGTAGCTGTTGAAAGTGCGGTTGTCAGGTGTAGACTCTAGAGACCTGAGGTCCAGTCCTTACTCTCCTACCAAGTAGAGGTGTGACATGCACATTTCACAGGCTCAGTTTCCGCGTCTGCAAAGTGGGTGCATTGTGTCTGGTCGCAGAGATGCGGAGACCATCTCTGGTCCCTCATCCCATGCCCACCAGTGTGGGCAGCGCTCATCGGTTGCGGCTTTCACCCACGAGCTTGAGCTGGGCTCCTTCTCAGAACCTCGCTCCCAGAGACAGACCACTGCCAAACCACTGGGGTTGGTATCAGAGAAGAAACCCGTTAACCTCTGTTGTTATCTTTGCAGTTCTTTGTTAGTTCTCAGGATTCTAGAAAATTCCCTGATTTTCTTCTGTCATAATTGTAATGGGCTGGAGAGTCCCCCCTCCCCCCCAAATTCATGTCCACCTGGAAGGAACCCCAGATTGTGACTGCATTGGAAATAATGTTTCTTCGCAGAAGTAAGTAGTTAAGAGGAGGGGAGGAGGTCATATTAGGCTGGGGTGGGCCCCAAATCCTATGACCCGTGTCCCTATAAGAAGAGAGGCCATAGACAGCCCGCAAAGCATGCTGTGTGACAAGGGAGGCAGAGCTGGGAGTGACGCGCATGCCGGTGGAGGAGCCATCAGATCTAAGACCTAGGAGGAGACAAACCCTGTCACCTCCTTTAGTTCAGTCTTCTGGCCTGTGAGTGTCTTGTGTTAATCCGCCAAGTGTGTGGTCATTTGTTACAGCAGCTCTAAGAAACTAATACACTCACCTCTTGTTTTTATGTAGAGAGCATCCGTTGTGTTCATTGTGTCTCCTGCTAGCGTGTCCCTTCTCGTTTCTGTCTAGAAGAGGCTGCTGACGCGTTGGAAGAAGTCTTTTTGCCATGCTGCCATGTGGGGGAAAGAACCAGACATTTTTTCGGGCTGTTCATAAAAATGTAGACATTGATAAAAAGCCCCTTTTTTCCAATTAATAGATGAAAGCATATGACTTACTTTATGTTTTGGTGGGACATATGTTTAGTTCAGACTCCCTGAGGTCTTATTCAAATGATCGAAAACCTGGCCTCTGCAGTGTAACTCACAGATGGTACTGGCTCTAGCCAAAAAAGAAAAAGACGGGGTGGGGGGAATCAAACCCTTCTGTTCAAAACCCAGAACGGCTCGAGTGCTCTGAGCGGTAGGGTGTGGAGGGAACAGTCCCGGACCCGGCCTGGCCTCTGCTCCTCCCATGCGGGACCCAGCAGAGTACCCTGTCTTGGCGGAGAAACTTCCCACGGGCCCTTTACTTGTCTTGTGCAACGTCACCTGCGAGCTTTTGTCTGTGTGTTCCCCTAAAATAGTGCCCTTTATCAAAGGTTTCCCAGTGTTAATGGATCTCAGCACTCTGCAAAGGGGGTGATCGCTGTCCCATCTTATAGACCAGGACGCTGAGGCTCGGAGAGACAGGCGACCATTCGCAGATCACACGGCTCATAAGCAGCAGAGTGGAATGAGAGCTGAGGTCCAGCTGACTCGGACGCCCATGTCCTGCCACCCGCCTCGGTGCATCTGGGGGAGGGGTGCGGACAGCAGCTTGAGCAAACAGGAGGGACGGAGATGACTGTGGAGAGGAAGCTGGTGGGATAGAACTGGGGAGGGATGGCACAGCTAGGAAGGTGTGCTGAAAAGCACTCGACTCTCACGCCCGCGAGGTCGGATGTTCTCTGTCTACCTTGGAAAGCTGCCGAAGGCTTGGCGCCTGGAGAGGAGTGGAATGTCACACGAGTGGCATGGGGTGGGGTTGGGGGCTTACACCTGGCAGCAGGGAGCAGAGGGTGGATTAGAGTCCAGGAGGGGCTGGGGGTTGGGCTGGGGATCTGAAAGTGCTGAGTCAGGCTGGCCGCTCTGGGAAAGGCCTAGGTGACATCAGACCTGCTCGCCCGGACGTGGAACCCACAGGAGGTGGTGGCAGTTGGGGGCCGTAGTGGGGCCAATAAGAAGACCGTGAGTCGAGGTTTGAGAGAGTGGTGTCGTCATGTGCTGGGACCAGCAATAGGAGGAGAGGGTGGGTTTGCAGGGCGATGGGAGAAGATGCTGGATTCTGATCTGGCCATGATGGACTGCAGGCACTGAAGGGTCCTCTAGAGATACCAGCAGACAGCCCCGTGTGTGGGCTGCTTATGGGCCAGGTCAGGCTTTGGAGATAGTTGAGAGGATTAAGCAAAGGGCCTGGGGCCAGCTTTACCTTCATTTCCTGGACTGAGCATTGGGGCCGGCAGACTTGGCAGCCTGGATGTTGCAGGAGGGCTGTGATGATCACGCCCCACATGTTGTGGGGAGGCTTTATATAAAATGCAGAGCAGACTTGTAATCCGTGTGGTTTTGTAGGTGACTTTGGTCCGAGGCACGAGGCGTAATGCATCTGGATCGCTTTGGGAATGCTGGGCGTGGGTAGTCGGCACTAGAGAACCACCATTCTTGTGTATCGCCAGTGCTTGCAGGTGACAATTCTGTTACGTTGCTGGTGTCTTTGTGGTGGTTCTCTGAGAACGTAGCTTGATTTGAGGTACCTGCAGAGCCTTACACATCGATCTCGGTGTGCTCTAGTCCAGACACTCGGCATCTTCACGGGTGATGCTGAAGCTGATGCCTGTGGTCCACGGGGTCAGTGACGTCATTGCCTCCAACTATCTAGGAAGGGGGCTGGGGTACCTGATGTGTGGCCTTGGCACTGACTGAGACGCAGGTGACTGCTCGTGGCAGGGCTTTTAAGGGATGTGTTTCCAGAGGCCGCCCCGGGAAGGGACAGGTTTGGGTTTGGGGAGCGGTGGAGGTGGCTCTGTCAATGTCAAGTTCTTTCTGAGGCCTTTTTCTCAAGGCCGACTGCATTTTGATATGAACATAGATGAGAGGGTGCGGTGGCTTGACCGTCATCCTTTGGTGCTTCTGGAAGATGAGACTTCTAACAAGGATGAAGCTGGGAAGAGAGAGCCTACCCATCTGTGGGGGCTAAAGTCAGTGAGGGGCGAAAAGCTGCTATTCTGCATTCGAGTTGAGCTTGCCTTGAGGGCTTCCTCTTTCCTCTTTTTGGGGATTCGTGATGAATGTAGTTTATCATGCTTTGGAGCAGAGGTTCTGAACTGGAGGGGATTTTGTCCTCTCAGGTTACACTTGGCCATGTCTGGGGACTTGGTTGTCACAACTTAGGGGAGGGGCCCTACTTACTGGCATCTAGTGGATAGAGACCAGAGACTCTGCTGAACTTCCTGCGACAGACAGGACAGCCCCACAACAAAGAATTAACCTGCTTCACATGCCAGTAGGGCAGATGTTTAGACTCTGGGCTCGGGTGCCAGCAGAATCTTTTTCCATTCTTACCTGTCTACTGGGGAGGCCTCAGGACTCTTACCACAGTCATGGGGTACAGCCAGGAAAGTCTCAGGGAGAGGCTCTGCCCATCTGAGTTGAAGTCCCTTAAATGTCACGAAAGGAGAGCTTCCCCGATTTCTTACGACCCTTTCTAGCTCTCACGTCCTGAGATTCTAGGACCAACCCTCTACCTTCATAACATGGGCATCATTCAAGTAATGTAGGAAAAGGGATCCGATGGGACATCATTTTCTTTGCTTTTTGTCCTGGTTTTCATTTGCATTTCTTTGTTTCCGAAAAGGTAAACATGGAACAGAATTAAATACACATTTAAAATGTCCCTTTATTTTGCTAAATAAGAACCGTGGCAAACATGAGAAGGTTCCTTTAATTTCAAGGCGAAATGGCTTTAGCACATCAGACAACGTTTCTGCTCGGTGATGAAAACGCGACGTCTGAGTCTGATCACTCACTGCAGACAGCCGCATTTTAAGTCTCTCTGCCAGGGTACACCCAGGCTGCGGGGATCTCCCCAGACATCCCTGGCTCAGAGAAGAGGCGTCTTGGGAGTGTGCAGGGACCCGTGATTCCAGGATGGATGTCTGGGTATTCCCCAGCTGATGCCACAGACGTGAAGTCATCCCGCATAGCTGTCTCGACTCCCACCCCCCTGCACACCCATGCAGGCACGCACGCACACGCAGTATCCTGGGGGCAGCTTGGTTTTCTCTATCAGTGAATGCGTAATGTGCACAAGGGCAGCACAAGCTGATGCTCTATTTGGGTGAGAGGACCCGTCTTTCTCCCTCTCCCGGACACCCTTCCCTGTTCGTTTGCTTAGGGCGGCCGTGTGAAGCATCACAGCCAGGGGGGCTTACGTAGCAGACATCTGTTTCCTCTCCGTCCTGGAGGCTGGATGGCTGAGATCAAGGTGTTGACGGGGTTGGTTGCTTCTAAGTTCTTTCTCCTCAGCTTGTAGAAGGTCGTCTCCATGTCTTCACATGGTCCTCACTCTGTGTGTCCGTGTCCGGATTTCCTCTTATAAATAGGACACCAGCCATATATTGGATTAGGGCCCACCCCAGTGATGACCCCATTTTAGCTTAATTATCTCTGTAAAGACCCTGTCTCCACATACAGTCACATTGTGGGGTGCTTGGTTAGGACATTAGCATGTGTATTTGTGGGGATGGGCACGGCGGAGCTCAGTACTTCACGGAGACACGTAAAATGCTGGTTTTCTCTTCAAGAAGACTTGACAGATTGCGACGATGTCACTTCTGCCCACCCTTCCCTATCTTTATTATGAAAAAACTCAAACCTACAGAAATGTTGCCAAACCACTACAGTGACCACCTATCTACCCTAATACCTAGAGCCAGTCATGGTTAACGTGTTGTGTTCGCTTCATCTTCATGTATAATGTGAGCCAATTAAAAGAAAGTTGTTGGCATCAATTCGCTTTACCCTTTAAAGTGTGAGCACAAGCCTCTGAGGAGTAAAGACGTTCTCTTGCATAATCACAACACTATTGCTACACCAAGAAAATGTGAAATAACTCTTTGCAGTTATCAAATATGTAGTCAGATCTCTCCACGTGTCCCTTAGCGTCTTTTATAACTTTGTTGTTGTTGTTGTTGAAACCAGGACCTAGTGATTGCACCTGTATTTTTATATCTCTTCAGGGATGTTGTTCCACTTGTCTGTGTGTTCCCCCAAAGTCAGATCCAAATGCTTGTGTAGACAGTTGCCAGGCAATGCTGGGTGCCCCTTACCAGCCCCTCCCCCCCCTTGCCCCAGTGTCACTGATGCTAAATTTGGACACGGCCCTAAGGTGGTGATGCAGATCTGTCCACTGAATGGTACGTTCTTCCCTTTGCAATTAGCCCGTCATCAGTGGGGAGGTAATTGTGTGTGTGTGTCCGTTGGTGATTCTTGCCTGAATTATTTCACAGCGGGTAGGGGGAATGGCACAACGGTGATTTTTCTCATTCTGTCCCAAGTGTAGTGACTGACCTTGTAGAGACGAGGACTCGTGTGATAATCACCCTGATGGTGGCCCGTCCATTTCTCTCTCTGAGCATCACTATGGACTCACAGGTTTGACTTAGTCAGTGTTGTATAATCGATTGCAGTCATTGTTTTGATGTTCGAATTATCCCACATTTGGCCAACGAGGCCCTTTTCCAGCTGCCTTTTATGCCCTTGGGCCGTGTCCATTTTAGTCTTTGAGTCCCCCGTCTCTCTCATAGAAATGGGCCGGGCTCATCGCAGACTTCCTTTCCATTTCCTCACCGCGGGGAATGAATGGAGTGGAGAAGCCGAACCTGGACACGAGGTGTGTTCGTGGTAGGGGGGGAGTCACCATATCCAGGGCTTTCAGCGGACAGAACTAAGGAAAAGCAGAATCATTTGTTTATTAATATTTGCAAATCACATTGAGCGTCACTGGGTTTTATCTGAAAATCACTTGAGTTTGTATTCGGAGCTCTTCGCTTGGCTCCCAGTTCTGCCAATACTGTCAATATGTCCACTTTTTGCTATTTTTATAGTTTCAGAATTCTGTTGTCTGTCCCTGCCAATGGCATACTTCTGATGGAAGCATAGTGTTTATTTTTTTGTAGTTCACTTTGTCCTTAAGTGTGTCCATTCCACTAGACTGTACAGTCAGTGTTGAGTCTTAAACCACCTGAGAGAATTCTGTTCCCTGTGATGTTGTACTTGCCAACTTGACACTCTAGTTAGGTTATTTTGATAGCTTTAAAATTCTTTTATCTTAAATTTATGGCTTGCTCTTTTATTCAAAAAAGAAAATCAGCTTTATTGAGACATCATTTAGTACATTTATCATAAATTCACCCATTGAGAATATTTTGGTTAATATGTATTCTCCTGTGTAACCAACCGCTAAAGTGGAGACCAGAACATTTTTTTCACCACAAAATTTTTCCTTTTGCATTAATCTCCTCTCTCCCTTCTTTCTCAGTAGATTAGCTTTACCTTTTCTAGAATTCCGTATTACTGAAATCATAGACTAGGTACCGTAGGTATACTTTGATTTCTAGTTTCTTTCACTCAGCATAACGAGACTCATACATACAGTGTGCATCAATAATTCATGCCCTTTTATTGCTCAGTAGTGTTCTATTTTATGTAACTATCATGGTTGGTCCTGTGACCAGCTGATGGATTTTGGATTGTGTGCCATTTTGAGGGATTAGGAATAAGGCCGCTCTGAATATTCTTGTCCAAGTCGTTGTGTGGACATACATGAATTTGTTTCTCTTGGGTAAATATCTAGGATTGGGATTGCTAGGTATCAGAAGGTGTCACATTATAAGGAAATGTCAAACTGTGTTCCAAAGTGGTGTGTTAATTTAAGTTTCTCCCAACAATGTGTATGTTCCAGTACCTTCACGTCCTAATTAGCACTTAGTATTGTCAGTGTTTTTAATTGTAGCCATTCCAGTGGGCATGTCGTCATATCTCATTTTATTTGGTATCGTTCTTTTTTTTTTTTACTGTATTTTTATTTTGAAGAATAAAATAGTTCTTAGTTCCAAAATCAGAATTCTGTGAAGGATAGTTAGTGAGGTGTCAGACTTACTTGTATTCTCTCAGTCCTGCTAATGAAGTGGTGAGTTCCAATGATGGCAGAATCTATTGCACACCTGTGTCTGTGTTAGAGACTGGGTCCTGAGCAAAATGGAAACAGTCCCTTCCTTCATAGAGCTTAATTATTATTAATAGCAAGGGGACATAGACATTAGTCAGCCTTGCCAATAAATGTAAAATCATAACTTAGCTATGTGCTGTGTAGGAAAGATATAAGGAGAAGGCTAAGGAGGTTGTATCTGGATTTTGTCATGGTTTCCCAAGAAGAAGAAATTGTGTTCCCTCCCTTAATACTTTGTTGCAAACTTTCTAAAACTTTCTAACCATTTCTAAAATGGTTACTCTGAGACCTGTAGTAACAGGTTCAACCCTGGGAAAGTAACCAAAACCCAACTGTAGGAACCAGATCTGTGGAAAAGCTGCGATAAGCCGTCACATGATCTTTTGGCTTTAAATGAAGTCGTATAGACTTGTTTCTTACAGAGCCCGGGTTGAAACACACTTTGCGTCTTTAAAAAATATTTTGCTGGGGAAGCTGGGATGGGTCAGCGGGTTAAGTGCTCGCTTCGCAGCCCTGGGGACCTAGCATCGAATCCCGGCCCTGGCCCAGGGGGACCCACATGCTGAACTGGGGTGTGACCCCAGTTCAGTTCTTGCCGGGGCCTATGCGGGAGGCTCCCGGCCCAGTCCCAGCCCTGCACAGCCCCGCGCCCACCTGTGGAGTGAAATTAATGTGGAAAACTAATGCTGTCAACTATGGAGAATGCTCTGGGCCTTCCATCTTCTTTCTGTCTCTGTCTGTCTGTGTCTCTCTGTCAAAAAACGATAAAAATAAATCTTAAAAAATTTTTGCTGACACAAGATTTACATCGAATTTGTAAATTGCCCCCCCCCAGTTTTTAACATTGTAGATACTGACACTGGATTTGAACCATTCCTCATTGATTAAAGAATGTCATCAATGCACGTTATCAGTGTTTTGATTTTTTTTAAATTATTATCTTGTAGGATTGTTGGAGATTCCCCACCTTCTTCTCTACCAGCTCATAGGTGTTAGATTTGAAACTGGTTTATGTTTTAATTTTCTTTTTTTGAACTGAACTGGGAGCCTCACCACATTCGGGAGGCACACCCCAGTTCAGCATGTGGGTCCACCTGGGCCGGAGCCAGGATTCGATCCTCGGTCCTCGGGACTTCAAAGCGAGCGCTTAACCTGCTGAGCCATCCCGGCTTTCACTATGTTTTAATTTTCTGAAGGTCACCTTAGTACGAAACAGCAGTGGTCTTCCGGGTGAGGTTGTCTGGTATGTGTCATATTCTTAAGAAATTTTGATTCAATGTTGCTATTGTTATGATAATTGAATTTGTACTATGCTATTATCCACTTTACAAAGTGTTTTAGAAGCATTTTCAATCAGCTCTCATAAAACTGGAAATGTCACTGACATTGTCCTATTTGCAATTTTATGCACGGGTCATGTGACTCTGACCCCTAATAGTAATCGTTGATGATGCACTTACAAAGGAATTCTACAGAGAACATTTTTAGGAACAACATACTTTTTTGATACTGTAATCAAGTATTCATGTTTGAAATGAGCACAATAGTTCCACTTCCTTCACTTTTTAAGAAGACAAATTCTGCTCTTCCAGGTAGGCAATATAGTCAATTCTCTGGAAGTATTGGCAGGTTTTTTTTTGCCCCCCTGCCTGAGTGCTATCCTCTGTGACTTGGAGAAACTGCAAGGGAATTATTAGGCACATATTGTAGCATGTCGATTCCAAGCGTGAAGTTCTAGGGTGATCAATTTGTTTTTTATTTTGGCAGCCCCTGTCCTGGCAGGAGACAGATGGCCCACTCAAACTGAAAGAACTGAGGAGCCGTTAATAAAAGGCTAGTTCCCCCAGCGAGTGGTCAGGGATACAAGAAACCAGCAAAGAGGACCCCGAACCCCGACCCCATCCTGGGGGACAGTGGGGTGGTGGTTAGTTAGCTACACCAGGGTGCAGTCCTCACTCCCAGCTCTGAAGGGGCAAAGGAAAAAGGAGTAGGTCCTGGAACATGAAGGAGAAAGCTGAGATTCTGAGCCCTCAGTAGAAGCATGGCCTTTGGTAGCAGGAGCCGGGGGGATAAATTTGCCCCCCTCAGTCTCCTCCCACCTGGCTTTTCTCACAGGTGCCTCCCTTGCGTGGACCCACATCAGAAGTCAGTGGGCAGGGAGCCTGCTGCTGCATCTGCCAGTGTGAATGTCCTAGGGCCAGGAGCAGAGTGGAGGAGGGTAGAGAGAGGCTGGGCAGGGCCTGTGAAGATGCCCAGCACACTTACGCAACACCACGTGGGGAGGACCGGCCACCATGCAGTGATTCCCCTGTGCCCTGAACGGGAGTACATGTCTGCGTATAGGCCGGGGGCCGCCTGGCTGTCAGGCGGATCACCATGGGAGGATGTTTTAATAATCTCAGGATCTTTCTTTAATGTAAAATACCGAAACAGCCCCAAACTCTTTTCAACTGGGCTCTGATGGTCTTCATTTTCAAGCACTTGGTCATTCCATTCCGCTCAGCGGGAGATGGTACAAAGTCAGGGCAGATCTCTCCCAAGAAGAGCCTCCTTTCCCCGCAGGGCCGCGTGGAAGGCAGAGCTGGGCTTTCTGGGCAGTACCAGCTCCCCTTGGCTGACTGACTCCTGGGGGCTACCAGGTGGGTTCACCATGGCTTAAAGGGGCTGCACGCAGACCATCCGAGTGTGCCCCTTAGGGTCTGAGTTGTCCTTTGGGCTGCCCCACGGGGGAGGAAAGCGCTATGGGAGTGGATGCACTGTTTACTTTTTGTTTTGAGGAACGGTTGAAATACCCAAAGTACAACGTGCCTTTCTGTTGTCTGAAAAGGTTGATAACGGTGTTTCCTTAACCCACTTGTAAGTACCTGTTATGCACTTAGGTAGAAACACTTCCAGGAGACCGGGCTTTCTCACAGAAGCAACGTGGTTTGGTGGAAAGATTGAGGTTTGAATCCTGACTCTTGCTGATTATGATCTAGGGGGAAAAGCCCCTGTCTTTTCGGAGCCTGTTTTCTTGGCCGTAAACGGACTTATTACTTTCCTCAGGTTCCTTCATTAAGCTTAGGGCCACTTTGAGGTATTTGATTGCCCTTTGAAATTTGCTGTACTGATGGAAAAGTGAGGTTTTTGTCCGCAAACGGTTATGTGCCAGCAACACAAATATAGAGTCAGAATAATGAGTAACTTTTGACTTTGGTTTTCATCGACAGGAACGATTAAAGAAAGTGTGTTTGTGTGTGTGTAAGCATTTGGATGCCTGCTCCCATATAAGGACATACATTACTTGGTACAGTAGATCATCCCCAATTATTCGTGACTTGACTTGGAAATGTGTGATATTGTTTTACTGCAGCTAGCTACCTACCTACTGTTGTTTGTCACAGACTCTCATTTTGGTGGTGAGGTTTACAGGCTCCTGAGCCAAACTGTTTGCATTTGACCTTAGGCAAGGTAGCTAACCTGTCTGAACCTGAAACTTTAACATCCTTTATCTGTAGGGTCAGAATACTACGTACCTCCTGGGTTAGGAGAATTAAATGAAATGATGCAAGTAAAAAATGCCTAGGATCGTGCTTGGCCCAGCCAGGGTCACTCTCGATTAGTGTTAATGGTTATTGCTGTTACTGCGACTGCCATCACTACTACTGTGTGTGTACACCTTGAGTTCCAGGTTGGACTGACATGTAGGCCAGGTGACTCAGCAATATCCTGGGTAAGTTCCTTGTGTGTAAAATTTCCGTGGGCAGTTAAGGGGCTGGCTGTGTTTGGAAGCGCTAGTTGACATGGTTGTCTGGTCTGCAAGGGTGGTTGGTACGCACCCCTGAGCTCCTGGACCACACCCCCAGCTTTGCTGCCCCTGCCCTCCCCCATGGGAGTCCTTCCTGCCACCCTGGTTGGGACTAATGACACAGTGGTTACTGCTTTTTCTCGGCTAAATGAAACGAATGCACTTGTGTAAAGTGTTTGTTCAGCGGAGATCCCGGCCCCCTCCCCCCATGCCTTGTAATCAGGTAACTCATAACCTTGGGCCGACCTCTTCTTTGGCTTTCCTCTCGTTTGCTATCATGTCGCCCTGAATCGCTGTCAACTGTTAATTAACCCAGTGAGCTGGGTGACTCCCTGGAGGATGGTTCTCTGTGTTCTGGGCCTCAGGTTGGGGAGCTGAGACGTGTCCAGAAGCAGATCCCAGGGGCCCCTCTGACCTTGTAACCGTCGGCTGGGTCACTGTGCTTCCAGCCCAGGTGAGTCCCCGTAGCGACCAGTGCTCAGTTGTGACACTGGCCTTTCCAGGGGACGCACATCCCATTATCACCTAGACACGCAGCGTCTGCAGCATAGACAGGCAGGTGCTGAGACGGCAGCCACTTGGATGACTGTGATGATGAGATGGAGAACCAGTGCGAGTCGCCTCGGGGAAGCTGAGTGTGAGGCCCGGCAGGGAGGGTTTGGACGCTGTAGGGCCTGTGGCTCCAGAACGAGAGCTCACTCATGCTCTGCTGAGGGTTTCTGGCGATTTCATGGGGTTCCTAGGGTTTAGATCAGCTCATGTTTTGGGGTAGACCCCGTTGACTTAAATTTCCCCTCAGTCCTTTTAGTTCATTCTCTGACCTCCTCTCCTTCCTCTCACTCCAGTTTCCCTTGACACACGGTCTCCCTCCCCCAGCAAATTCCACAGCACCCTCTGTTCCTGTGGTCTCGGCCCTTATCTTGACTGGCATCTACCCGAATTTAAAAGGAATCCCTAACATTACAGGATCATTTGGTCATTGTGTCTCCCACTTTGGGATAGTTTCGGATTTACCTTTTTAGCAGATGCAGTAGCATCAGGGACTCAGGCCGTGTGCACCTGCGTTTGTTGAAAGGGTCTCCCTTGCTCTGGGATACTTGTGCTGGACGCTAAAGGCACCGGGAGGCAATTCAATGGGCCCAGTGATTATAGCAAGATGGCTGAGGCACAAAAAGCTGGATTCCCAAACCAGGACCCGCCCAGCACAGGCTGCTTGTGGGTGACCTGTTGGTCCTGTGGCCAATGGCCCACTCCTTAGAAAACAAAACCAGCTACCCAGTGTGCATGTTTTACTGAGAGAGACGGTCACTGTGATGCTTGTGTTAAATAAAAGGGCATAACTCTGGCTCAGGATACTCATACCCTGTAACTGTAACTTTTTTACCTGGCCAGGTACATTCAACTTTTACTCACGGAAATAAGGTGATCAAGTTATATGTGCCAATTAGATAAGATCGTATTGGAACATTTAAAAATAGATGAGTAACTCCTGACAACCAGAAGATAAAGTGGCACTAGGTGGGCCAGTGGTAATCCATCCAAGGGTGTCTCTGATTGTCAGACCCATATGTGCCTTTATTGCCATAAAACATGACTTGCGTTACTTATCATTTGCGGCCTTCGAATCACTTTAAGGACAGTAGCGGTGCTGGAGAGGTTCAGGTTCAGCGGAGAGCCAGACCAGGCTGACACTTCCACACCTTATAGCATGCTTATGAAAGTTCTTTGCTGGGTCTTGAGCTTTTAAAGTCACCGAGGTTTGATTAAAGTCATCGAGGTTTGATTTCTGACAACATAATGAGGGGTGAACTTTAGTGCCTCTTCTGTCTACTAGCTTTAAATCTGCCTTTTGAGCTAAAAAAAAAAAAAACATGTAAAGGGCAGTTTACTATATGTCTGATTCTACCATGTGTCCTCTTTGTAATTTGCTTGTGCAATAACTGTAATTTTAAGATTGTAGGTGATACAATCTGTAGGTGATACAAACAGCTTATGAAAACTTTTTTCAGAAGGGGGTGTAACCACATTTCGGACAACTTGGTCACGTCATTGTACATTCCTGTGACAAATCCTTTTAGATTCGCATGTCTTTGTTTCTATACTAAAGTTATTAGCAGTTAAATGGTCATGAAGAATTTATCCATATGTGCGCGGTGTGTGCGCGTGTGTGGGGGGGGAGGGGGGGAGTGATGATGTCCTGCAGTATCTTGAATTTATTTGAACAGTAGTTCAAGTCTTTGAAGTGCTGGAGCGCAGCTAGTATAGGATAAAATAATCAGCTTTTTATACTTCCTGTGTGCTTTCTGAGTGCTTAAAATTTTTAAATGTCTCCGTGTCTATACTCTTTCTTGGCCTGCATAGGTAATACTGTGAGGTTTCCATGGGGAGAATAGTTAACACTTAACTTGCTAAAGGCCTCCCAGCAGACAGGTTGGTAAAACTAATTTGGGAGAATCCCAAGATTTAGTTGGATAAGAGCAGCGATTTTATAGATGCCAATCCTTTGACCTTCTGACTTGGAGTGTGAGGATGCGTGTGTGTGTTTACCATTTTTTTTTAGAACTTAGGACTTACCAGAGTAGAGCTTGACAATATACGTAAGTATATAGTTTGCTGTTTCGGTGGTCATTTTATTATTGATTGTTCTTAGTGCTCTACCTATGGACTGCCTTTGGCAGATGGGAAACGGCAGAGTACAAAAAATAACTCATTTCAACCCAAACACTTACTAGCTCTTCCAGCCTTCAGGAATTGATATGTTTCAGGTTGTGTGCCCCCAACCCCCATGGTGTGTGGAGGGCAGGCGGTAGCAATGGGGCTACATCAAATAGTGACGAGCGATTCCTACAAAGACGGAGTTCTGGTAACTGATAAGCTGATCTCTTCCTATTCCCAACTTCATCCTAGATCACTGTGGGTTTTGGCAAATCTTGGGGCTATTTTGGTTGTATTTAGCGTTTTGTTTTGTTTTTTAAGATTTATTTTATTGTTTTGACAGAGAAAGACAGAGAAGGGGGAGGGCCTAGAGCAGTCTCTATAGTTGTATGTCATCAGGTTTTAGACATCATTTCATTCTACACAGCTAGGTGCAGGGCTGCACATGGCGGGAGCCCGGCCTGGGGGTCTCTACATGGGAAGCACACCCCAGCTCAGCATATGGGTCTGCAGGGGCCGGGGCTGGGACTGGGATTGTACTCAGTCCTTGGACCCTGGGGCTAGAAAGACAGTACTCAACCCATTGAGCCATCCCGGCATCCCCTTATTTAGGTGTTAATGCAAGGAAATTATGGGTTCTTCCAGCGTAGATTAAACCATCTAACACACACGTACACATACACAGTCCATCCACCACGTGCCTGAATCAGCCCCTTCCGCTTCTGCCCCACCCGCACTCCCCTGCCCCATGCCCGCGGATCTCAGTGCACGGAGGTGTTCAGAGATAGCAGAGGGTGCTTCTGAAAATCTGTGATGCCATGGAGTCTTCCCAGAGCTCGTGCCGCTGGATGTTGTACAAGTGACATGTTAATCCTGATTTCCATCTACGTAGCTTTTAGAACACGCCTGTGAAATAATAGCCAGACGATTGCAGGAGTGGAGGCGATTTCTGGATCTGATGGTCACAGGGCTCGTTATTATTAGTGGATATGAAATCCTCACTGGCTGAGGTTCTCACCAGCTCTGTATCCAGCCCTGATACCAACCAGCCAGGGTTTGGGGGCTGCCCTCCTTGCCTGCGGGCCCCGCCCCAGAGCTGGTGTTGGACTGAGGCGCCCTGGGCCCGGGTCCCGAGAAATTCCTGTCTGGACTGGGGGTATAATTTCTTTTCCGTCACTCCTACTTTTTGGGGAAAACAATTCTTCAAACCCCCGAAACTATAAGAGAGTAAAGTGTGGGACATGTAAAATACTTCACATAGTCGTTAGGGGGATCCAAGGGTCTGATGTGACTTCTATTTAAAACTTCCTTTTGGAGTAATTGTCTGTTTCCTTACAGGAAATGAACATTGATGTATCTAATAGAAGCACATTCGATGTAATCAGTTTAGTTTTCTCGCCCTCTGCTCTTTTTCATGTATTTGGTTAGTTGCTCAGGTCTTTTTCTTCGTATGTGTTTTTAAGATTTGAAAATCCCCTCTGATGTCTTTAGACTATGAATATGAATTTTAGGACCAAACAAGGGCCTATGGGAATACTCGCCCACTAAGTATTTTGTTGTGGTATGGTATGTCATGGTCATTTATTAGAATAACTCTTTACTGTTCTATTTGTTTTTTCTCCCTAGTATCACACTTCTCTTGTGAGTTCTCCTGACAGAGAGGAGAATTAATCACCAGCTGGTTAGATGATGGGTACGGTGTTAGGTACATCCTGTACATGATCGCCTTTAAGCCTAACACGACGTGGAGAAGATAGTGTTACATGCAGGCAACGAAACTGCCAGTCTGAGGGAATGTGTGGGTTTTTCCTGGTAACACAGCAGGCTATATTATAGGTAGCAGTGTAGACAGGAACTGGACGGGCCGATGGCTGTTGCTTGTGAACCACTTGTGAGGATACGTTCTGGAATGCTCCCTGAGAATGCCCAGCCTTGCTGCTGGCCCTGCTGGTGGGCGCTTCTGCCTCTCACTGCCTTGAAAGGCTCAGGGCGCATGAACCTGAGGGCGTGAGGCTCTGCACAGGGCGTTGGTGGGAAGGTAAGACTGCGATGAGAAGACAGTATGTAGGGGGCTGTGTGTTCCCGTGGGATAGGCCCACAGGAGAAGCCAGCCTGCCCGTGTGTGTGCACATGTGCGCATGTATGTGTGCTTGCACACACGTGTGGTTTTAATTTCTCCCCATAGTGCTCATCTTTTCCCTCTGTTGTCTCATAGCCTTTTGGGCAGCTTCGGCAGTCACTGTCATCGTTTATTGTTTGTCTTCCTCTGGAGGTTCTGTACCCCAGAAAACGGACCCATCCTTAGGGTGGCCTGCCCAGCAAGCACCTCATACGCTGTTGGCTCTCTACAAATGTTGTTAAATTACTTACTTCAAAATGAGACCCAAGGGGCCTTTCTTTAGGCTGGGGCAGTTTGAATGGGTGTTTGACCTGTTGAAGTCTGGACTTAGGCCTTGTCTGGGGGCTGACAGTGAATTTTGTGGGAGAACCTGGGCTGCCCCTCCCCCAGCCTGCCTTCTCTCTCCGTTGTTCTGGTTGGGCCATGAGAATGCTGAGCAGCAGCCAATGTGCAGTAGAGGAGGAGGCAGCAGTAGAGGGTAGGGCAGTCTTGAGGAGGGGGCAGAAACTAGGCAGGAGCAGGGTGTAGGGGGCTGCAGCAGGACGTCCTCAGGGACCTAGCTGGGTATCCATCGTGAAACAAGTGTAGGCTGTTTAGAGGACTTTCAGCGTGCCCTCCTGATCCTCAGGGAAACGTTCGTCTGTTGGCTAGAAAGGCAACTTGAAAATCAGCAACTCTGGGGCCACCTGTCCATAAAGGCATCTTCTGGTGCTGAATGGGTGGGCTGTATCAGTTCCTCTTTTCCCGTGGGAGCCCACAGATTCCCCCAAGAGAATAGACCAGTGTCCTCAGAGGACCAGCCCTCCCTGCGGGGAACCCCATTCTTCTCCAAGGCCAGCCCCTCCTGCCTGTCCCAGATCCCCACCCCTCTGTATTCTCTCAGTGGGTCCTTCCTTCTGCCCCGCCTCAGGGCAGCGTGTGGAGGCGGCAGGTTGTAAGCCCTAAGGGCGGTGACCACAGGGTCCTGGGAACCCAGGGGGTCTTGATGCTGTTAAGTGCTCCAAGCATGTACTTCCTTCCTCGAAGTCCCTTATTCCTTCTGGTATCGCTCAAGTGACCAGGTCTTGCCTTGTTCTATGTTTACGCTTCTATCTCTACTTACAGCTTAGAGCATCTGGTACAAAATGATTTCTTTGGACCAAGGAAAGTACCATCCTACAACGGAAAACAAATACCGGTAGCCATGCGTGGTTCTATTTTTTTTAGATGAGGTTTACGTCATTTCACAATCTGACAAATACTTGTTGCATCAGAACAGGGCCTGGGTGTTTTGGAGCTTGGGGTCAAGGAAAGCTGGCTACTTAATGTTTTTATCATCATCTTAAGGAGAACAATGTTCGTTGAGCTGTTATATCATCAGCGCTCCCTTCCGTAATCCCACAGGATCCAGCCCCCCGTTTCCTAGTCCCTGGAGACCCTTCACCTGGTTTTTGTTTCCAAAGCTGCAGGAGCTTAGCGTCGGAAGCCTGGGTTCAAGTGCAGGAGCTGAAGGGCAGTGGATGATGGACTATGGTTTTGTAAGTAACGTATTGTGGAAGCACAGCCATGGCCCACTCACTTACATCTGTGGTTGTTTTTGTGCTACAATGACAGCTGAGTAGTTGTAACAGGGACACTGTGGCCCACAGTCTAAAATATTTACTCTGACCCTTCAAGGAAAAGATTATCAACTGGGAAACAACCAGTTGTGGTTGAACCTCTAAAGCCAGAACACCTCAGATCTACCTCTACATTCGTGAGCTTTGACCGTGAAGGTTGGGGTCACAGAGGGAAGAGAGGTGGCATATGCCCTGCAGGTCTGTTCAGATTCCTTACCAGTCCTTGATACATGAACATCACAAAGCTTAGACTCGTGTGTTCCAAGGAGCACTGGATTGTCCCCTAATCACAGTCCCTGTCCTAGTTCTCTGCTTAAACCAAGCCATGACTTTGTTTTCGTTTTCTTTACCGGCCATTTCTAATCCATGGTGAGGCCCAATTGGCTCTCCAGAATACATCCGAAGCTGCCCTCTCTTATCCATCCCCACTTCTGCCTTCTGGTCACCCCGGCCCGGACTGATCTTTGCAGGTCCTCATGCCACTTCCAGTTCATACATTCTTCACAGTGCGGCAAGTTCTTGTATTCTGACTCATCACTTACTATTTCTTCACAGAAGACATTAATGTCTATCATGATCTTGCATATTTTTTTTCTTATTTACTATCTTCTTCCCCGTCCAGGTTTCAAAAGAGCAGTCCCCTTCTGTACTGTTTTATATTCACTGGTATATTCTCCATGGGGTCTGACATGTCGCGGGTACCATACAGGTGAGGGGCTGGATGAGTGGGGTGGTGTTGGAAACACCCTCAGAAATGGCTTCTCAGAAATGTCAAAAAGGGATCATTTCAAATTCACCAAGAACACATAACCAGAGCCCTGCTCCTTTGGATGTGGATCCTGCCTCATTACCCGCTTCCCAAGCACAGTGTCCTCCATTACTGCTGTGGCAATGGGACCTATCCCTCAGATGGGATGAGAAGGGGGAAAAAATGCAAACCAGTGTCCTTGACCAGTGTTCACCGCAATTTGTGGACCCAGATTCTTAGTAAGAAGGGTCTGCTATCTTATCCAGTGTGCACCTATAGACACGTATACGTACATACACATTGCACAGAATGCCACTTGCTACAGGTTACTTTCTAGTCTATTCTATTGTTCCATTAAGATAATGCTGGTGGGGAAGCTAGGATGGCTCAGTGGGTTAAGCGCTCATTTTGCAGCCCCGGGGACCAAGGATCGAATCCCGGCCCCGGCCCATGTGGACCCATGTGCTGAACTGGGGAGTGCTCCCAGTTCGGTACTCTCCAGGGTGAGACCCCGGCCCAGTTCCTGCCCTGTGCAGCCCCGCACCCACCTGTGGAATGAAACTGGAAAAACCAATGATGTGCAACTATGGAGACTGTTCTGGGCCCTCTCCTTTCTCTCTGTCTCTGTATCGCGCTCTCTCTGTCAAAAACAATAAAAATAAATCTTTAAAGACAGTGCTAGTGTGACCCAGGACCCTGATTTCATGACCCATTCGTGTGGCATAGCCCGTCGTTTGTAAACTGTTTAGAATACGGTTCTTATCCTCAGGAACTCACAGCCCGGTGCAGAGACTGGAGACAAAGCCAATGTCAGGCTAACAACGGTGGCACAAGTTCAAAGAGCTGTCGGGGTGGGGGAGTTCGGAAACCTGTGGTGGGGGGATGTTATCTTCAACAGTTAGATTTAAGATTTAATTTAGTTGTATTCTTATCTCTCTTTTATTTAACCTTTCTCAGTAATCAGTTCTTTCTACAATATAGCCTCTTCTTGTCTTTTTTCTTCTTCTTATGTACTGATGTTTTCTTTATTGCTAACAGAATTTTCTCTTACTCCCCAGGTGCTTTTTAATTAGAAAAGCTTGGCCTACTCCATATCTTATGAATCATTTTTCCCCTCTACTTTTCACATTAGTTTTCTCAAACTGTGTGTGTGTGTGTGTGTGTGAGAGAGAGAGAGAGATTTTCATCAGAACATTTTCATCTTAAAAATATTTTCCATCTTACAAATACATTTTTTTAAGATTGGAAATGTATGTATGAATGAAGATCTTTTCTTCCCTTTTTATTTTGAATTCCTTAATATTTAACATCATGGTAAGGTGAGAAAAATGCATATTCTTTAGATAAGATGCAGATATTTCTAAAAGCTCTGACTCTCAAACTTTTTACGCAACTCTACTTGTATTACGCCCGTCTTTTCTCTATTAGGGGCATTAAATGTCATTTTTCTTGGCCTAAGACACTCGAGCGTTCTCTCTTCTGTGTATTTCCATTTAAAAAGTATTCAAGTCATCCTTTTTACTGTTCTGAATTGTTACATGAAACCGAGCAGGATGCTTTGCTGGTAAGACACAGTGCCAGCCTCTCATGCCCACTCCTGGTTCTCCACTGTCAGGTCCTTGCAGGGATTAAAGAGGTTGACAGTGTCCTCATGGGTGTGTCTCGAAGATGCTCTTTTTTTTTTGTTTATTTTTGCTCTTTGGAAACTAAGTATGAGATGCTGAAATCAGTGTCTGGTCCTTAAAAACCTATCAGCAGTTTCAAACCCCTTTCACTGTAAAATGCAGGACTGGTCACGGTGGGAACCATTATGACCCAAAGCTTGGACAGATGTCTGCCGTGAATGAATATTGTGGATCTGTGTTGACTCCATTTGCAGTTAAACCTCAGCTTGATTACGGTGCAAAGACCCCGGCAAAAAAAATTAAAAAAAAAAATAATACAGCCCTATCAGCTAGTATGTAGGTTGTGACTTCGATTCATCTGTCTGAACAAGGAAGAAATTACAACAGAGAGGAGACTTGGAGTGAGGAGTACATTCTGGCAGATGGGGGTGGTTATGGAAATAAATAGGGGGACAGGGATCTGAGCATTCAGAAGAGCTCCTCAGCGTGCATTTGCTAAGCCAGGACCAACAGCACGCAAGTAGACTGTCACCCCTGGCTTGCCTTGTCAGCTTGTGGGAGGCCCCTCTCAGCGGCCCTGTTGGAGTTGGGTGCTGGTTTCATGATGGACAGCTTTCGGGAGAAGTCAGGTTTGATTTAATTAAAGGTGTTTTATAGCCAGCTTTGCTCCCTTCTGTCAGAAAGGAGATGTTCATGACACTGTCTGCCATTTGTTGTGGTGCTGCCACATCATGCCATCGCTGGGCCTGGCACCGGCTTCTAAGGGGGCCTTGATTTTGCCAGTGAGCAAGCCAAGACTTTCTGCGGAATCATGATTTGCCCAGAGCTACAGGAAATGTCTGGCTGCAGAACTGTTGTTCTTACTGTAACTGCCTCTTGCACCTGCGGCAGCTTACCTTGTGAAATGCACCCCCCCCCCCCACCTCATCCTGTAGGTTTTTCCATTTAGTTTGTGAATAGTATTGTAGTATAATAAACAAGCAATTTAGGTCAGGATTAGGAGAAACCACAGGATTCACCTATTGGTACTTCTCTAAGAGGGTCAGTTGTCCATTTCTTTGTCATATTTTTATTCCCTGTAAGATTAACTGGCCCTGGCCCCAGACACCACCTTGATGGAAACAAAAGCCATGAGATTCCCAGGACTGAGCTCATGTCTTTGCAGAACTCTTTGGGTTGCACGTGGGCCCTGGCTTGGGGTCTTGTGTTGAAGTGGATCAGAAAGGGGGCTTCCACTGGGTTTCCAGGGAACATTGATGCAGTCAGGTGAGGACCCCCCTTGCTGAGTGAGGAGTTACCTACCGGCTGCTGGGGGGCTCTCGTGCTTTGTTTACCCAGATTTGGTAGTTACGGTCAGGCCTTTCCCTTAGTCTTTGGCTTTCTTCGGAAAAGCCTGCTGTGAATGGTTCTCTTCCATAAGAAAGAGAGGAGGGTCCATGGCAGATCATTTGGTGTCTTGCCTGCTTTACTCCGAACGTCACATTCGTTTCCCTGAACTTTTCTGGGCTTAAGAATGGGCACATGGGGGAAGCCGGGATGGCTCAGTGGGTTAAGCGCTCACTTTGCAGCGCCGGGGACCGGGGATCGAGTCCTGGCCCCGGCCCGTGCGGAACCATATGCTGTACTTGGGAGTGCCCCCAGTTCAGTTCTCTCTACCTCTCTCTCTCTCTCTCTCTCTCTCTCTCTCTCTCTCTCTCTCTCTCTCTCTCTGTCAAAAATAAATAAATAAAGATATATTTAAAAAAAAAAAAAAAGAATGGGCACATGGAAGGAAAGCCTATACCACGGCTGTTGAATTTTCCAAAGTTGAAATTGTTTGTATCTTTAAACAGCAGGATAATTAAACTGGGAACGTGGTGGTTAACCGAGGCACGTCGGCCCAAATGGGGCCTGTGGTTGGGGTCAGGCCTGCCCCTAGGGGTGGGCGGCTGGCGTGATGGGGCCTCCAGCTCCCTGACCTTGGCTTTGAGCAATTCCCTGTTCTCAGGAAGCCAGAAAGAGTTAATTCCGCTCCCACGGCTTGCGGAGGTCTGATAGTAAAGAATTTTAACACATTCTGTGAAAAAGTGTTGAAGTAAAGATTTGGCGAATGGATGACCGAAACACACATTTTTAAAAGTGTCTTTAAAGATTTTGGGGAGTCCCTCCTTTTTATCGCTCTTTCAGAGAGGTTTTCTCGGGCCTTCCCCCCTATAATACTGTAGGTAAGCAGTCCTTGTGTTTGCTTTCTGAGACCTTCTGTAGCACAACAGTGCTGAAAAAAAGTCTGCTGGTTGGAAGCGTGGGCTGAGCATGGGTGTATGTCATTTGACTTCATTTCTCTCCAAATCAGTAAATATTTACCAATGACCTGATTAAGCAGCTTGGGTGCAGTCAGGGGCAGCGACCGCCCATTAGCCTGTGGCTAGGAACCATGGGCCTCGCTGGAAGGACTTTGTTTTGTTTTACGAAACGCTGTCCACAGACCAGAAGCCTCCAACTGGAAGTGGACCTCAGCGAGTCTCCCTTTTTCAGTGGAACCAGTTTTATAAAATCTGCATTTTTGAAGTTAGACTTTTAAAGATTCAACTCATTGAGGGCCTGCAGCAGGGTACTCTGAAGTGAGGGATCCAAAACAAATAAACAAACAGAAAACTGGATTCTGGCCTAGGTTTACCAGGGCTGCCTGAGTTCTTTTGTTTCTTGGGGAAGGTAATTACAGAATTCCACTTGAAGCTTAAATGTCATGCTTTTGTGAGTAAGCAGGGGGAAAAAAAAAGAGGTTTACCTTCCTGTTTTTGTAACGTGGTACCCATGTAATATGGTTTAAAGACAAGAACTCTTGGATTTTTCAAGGGGAGATAGAGTTTGGAGGGTATTTCAGCCTACATTTTCTTTGAAATCTGACAAATTTAAACTAATTTCCAGAAGAAAATACATGTTTTTCAAACCTGACACTGAACAATAATAAAGGAATCTTAAGTTTTTTGGTCATTAGGATGTGAAAATTACAATGTTACTGTATGAGCATCATCTGGTAATGACATGTTCATTTTGTCTGTCAAATTTAATATTAGTAAAACTAAAGTGCATTTTATAAATGTTCTATTGTCAGAATATAATATTATAATATTTAAGGCTGGCAAACAGTTCAATAAATGAGAGGCTTTTAAAATAAGTAACTATAATAACAGCTATGTATTTTCTTAATGCAAAAATACTGTTTTTGTATTAATCACTTTTGTTTTTTAACTTTTTTTTTTTTTGCAGAGTATTGGGAAAGGGTCATTATGGTGCATAGACCCAGAGTACAGACAAAATCTAATTCAGGCTTTGAAAAAGACACCTTATCACCCGTACACACACGTGTTCAATACACCTCCCGCCTCTCCTCAGGCATATCAAAGGTAAGCAGTTCAAACTTCTTACTAACTTTGTCTGCTAAAGTTGCCTTAATTTGGCAGAGACAGGCACTGAAACTCCGTTAAGAGGCTGTAGATTTGGAAAATAACTGTAGATAAATGAGAAAGAAGTGAAGTATTATTTGAGGTCGATCTATTGTTGTATGTCTTGCAAGTCTTACCGCTTTTGCTGCTTCGAAGGACTGTGTTTTCCTGAAGCCTTCATGGGTGGTGAAGTATTGTCCTCCTTCCTGGGTAGAAACATGTACAAAGAATAGTTGACAGCTTTCACAGCTCTGTGTCACAGCGTGTTGGATGGAATAAAAGTCCAGGAACGGGGCAGGTAAGCGATTCCATCTTCTTTCGTCTGACCAAGAATGTCCCCGGGTGTTGTCTCTCTGGTCTCCAGGTAGACGGTGCTCCTGCGTGATCGTTTTGTTGTGGTGACTTGGTGTTTGCCTCTTCAAAGAGAACTTTAGAGAACAATGGAGACTTTTATTCCCCCTCACATGCCCATTTGCTTTGAGTCAGGAGGCCATGCGTGTCGTTTTTACAAAGATACAATTGGAGGGAAGATAAGTGGCTTGTCATTCTATTTCTTTTCTTTCTTTTTAAGATTTATTGTGTTGTTTGAGAGAAAATGAGAGACAAGGGGAAGCAGAGCAGTCTCCATAGTTGTACATAATTAGTTGTGATCTGATTTCATTCTACACAAATGGATGTGGGGCCTCCCAGAGTGGGAATTGAACTGGAGGCCTCCCACATGGGAGGGGAGAACCTTCACTGCCATCCCAGTTCAGCACATGGGTTTGCACAGGCCAGGGCCGGGATTCGATCCCTGGACCGCACGGTTGCAAGGCAAGCACTCAACCTGCTGAGCTATCCTGGCATCCCCTGTAGCTTGTCACTTTTTAAAAAACCATTATGAATGTTAGAGTCTAAAAAAATAGTTGAATAGCACAGAATCAAATTTTAAATTTGATTTTATCTTACATAGTGCTTAGCTTTGACATATATCCCTCAATCCTTTAAATAAAAAGTATGTTTTTAATGTATAGAAATGTCTCTATTGTGACCACCTAGTTAAGAAAAATTATCCTCGCACTACAAGTGATGCCAACGAGGAATGGCGTGAATTCATAGATTTCAGGGGTTTCGTAGTCCCCTGCTTTGCAGGTTCTTTCTCTAGTCCTGTGTTCTGCAGAGAGGAACGCCGAGTGACTAGAAACAGCGTTAATGAAGTTCTTGTGCATCTCGATTGAGAAGCATTCCATCACAGGCCCTAGACAATCCGTCTTCAGCAAGAGACGGGAAGGAACAGCTGGGCTCTGAGAAGACTGCTGTATGTCTGCCTTTGCTAGGCGATTAGCGTGATGGTAGCCATAGCAACTTGAGCGTCTCCATAGTAACGCGTAGCCGAGACAGGTGCAGTTGCATCACAGGGCTGTTTGTTGCCTGGCAAAAGGACAGGCCATTAGTACTTAGATGTACGCTGTTGCCTTAGAAACAAATAACCCTACATAGCAACTACAGTTGGTTTGAAAGATTTGGGGGTGGGGGTGGGGTTGTAGCAGTTTTTTGTCTGTGTTCATAAAAATCAGTGGAAGCATACTTTATTGGAAATGACAACTTGAGGTCATATAGCTGTAGGATATAGAGTGGAATTTTCCAAAGCAGCCCGGCCAGCGTTGTAGAAATGTCCAGAAGGACATAGCCATATGCTTGGTTTTCTTCTTGTGGCTGTAGCCATTTCTGACATGGAAGGGAGCGGGGACTGGAGTGGACAATTGCTCATATACAGGGTTGGTGGGGAAGGAGATGACACTGTTGTTGGCATATTTTCCAGGTATCTTGTTTTTTGTCGTTCTACTCCCCTTCCCCTGCAGACCCCACAGAACAGCTTTCACTTCCCGCCCCCGTTAGTACCTCGGAAGTATTTCGTATCCTTCTGCTTCTAGGACGATAAGAACATAAGTGTTATTTGCTGGGTCATATCATTGGCTCATTTAGGCCAGTATTTTGTTGCCAAGTGTGACCCCAAGGGAAATGCAGTAATTATTTAATAATTCGAAGGATTATAGCAGAGCTCTGGGGGTTGCAGGAGGAATGCATACTCAGGCGACAGGCTTTCTGAGCTGGCCTAAGCTTAATGACTTCATCAGATTTTTTAATATAGGCATAAAAATGCAGATGAACCGGAGCTTTTGTAATGAAAATCATGTCCAAACAAGTACTTCAGCTCCTGTATTGTCACCTCCTGGTCCTTTTCTCCAGTTGACTGAGGAATCAAAAAATTTCTGTATTTACCCATGTGGGTACATGGATTCACCTCCATCGAGGCAAGGTCACTGGATATGGAGTGAGATGATGTATCAGATTCTAGCCGGCCTCTTCCTTGTCTTAACACTGTGAGAACAAGTCACTTTGTCTTTCCTAGGGACTGCAGTCCTTTCATCCAAAAGCTAAAGGTACTAAGTACTGGATGATTGTATAGTGTGTGCATGGTTTGTAATGATGTGACATTCAGCTCCTGTTCTAAGCCATCAAGCCACATGTTATACAACTTAGGGAAGATGGAAGTGGGACAAAATGAGTCATTAAACAGGGACCCAAAACGCCCACTTGACATTATCTGTCTGGGTCCCCAGTGATGTGGGGGTCACCTGTCAGCTCCTTGCAGGATTGCTGTGTGGGGCCCCTGGGAAGAGCTTGGCTTTCACGGAGCTGGTATAATACTTTGCATGTTGAAGATGTGGATTGCCCTGAATGGGTGGTTATTGCTCATCCGCACTTGCAGGCGTGCTTGGCGAGTAGCGCGCTGCGCTGAGCTGCAGGTGACTGAACATTCTCCCCAGGGAAAGGAGATGTCAGAAAACCCTGCCCCCACACTTCCGTCCACATAAAATGCTCAGGATTGTGGCGTGTAGACTTGTGCCCTGGTTCCTATTATATACTCTTCTGGTTGCTTGTTAGAATGTTCCCCTGTACCTGCTTCTTCTGATACCCCATTTGTGAGCTGTTCTTAATTGAGATGCTGAGCTAACTTTTATTAGTTTGCTGAGGCTGACATAGCAAAGTGTCCCTGCTGAGTGACTTAAAACAGCAGAAATTCATGTTCTCCCAGTTCTGGAGGCTGAAGTCTAAGATCAAGATAGCAGCAGCAGGTTGGTTCCTTCTGATGGATCTCACCCAGCTTCTGGTGGTTGGCTGGTATTTTGGGGCATCACTTGGCTTGTAGAAGCATCACCCGGATCTTTACATACATGGTCTTCTGATATGCTGTCTCCAAATTCCCTGTTTTTATAAGGACATTGGTCGTATAGGTCTAGGGGCCCACCCAACTCCAGTACAACCTTGTTACATTTCCAATGAGTCTATTTCCAATAAGGTCCCATTCTCAGGTACCAGTGACCAGGACCTGGAGTTAGGAGGGCCGGGGGGGACCCAGTTTTTCCCATAACAGCCCTTTTCTTCAGTATGGCATTTTGCTGATAAATATGGAGAACAAAGGAAGGGGAGTGTTCAGAAGACACAATGGGGGGCCATGCCAGAGCCACACCAGAGCCGACCTGAACTTGCTCCCTGTGGCTTTGGCCAAAGCTGGACAATCTGAGCTACCAAATTAATAACATAATTGGGTTACATGCTCAAGTATAACATAAATAAATATGAGCCCACATTGATATAAATGAATGATTGACTGAATGGGGTGTAAAGCAAGCGTTCTCATACAGGAGAATTTCAGATGATTTATGTAGAAACTCCTCCACTTCAGGTGTTGGAGCTCAGCTCCCCTCTGTCGGAGCAGCTGCACCCAGTGACTTCTGAAGATAGGGGATAGAAGAGAAAGTTTATAGTGGAAGAACCTAGCAAATACTACTTTGACTAGGTGATCAAAGCTCAATAACATCATCCGTGATGGGAAATTGATGGCACATAACTGTGATATGACATCATGAAATTGACACTTCACCTCTGTCCTCTTCCTCCCTGAAATCCGTAACTCTAGTCTGCACGTGGGAAAAACATCAGACAATAGTTTTGTCCTCAAGGCAGGGGGAGGAGGAGGCTGCATTCCTCCGCAGAATAATACCTGGCCAGCACTCCTCAAAACTGTCAAGTTCATCAAACACAAGAAAAAGTCTGAGAAACTTACAGACAGACCAGAGGAGGCTGGAGAGACATGATGGACTAAATAGGTAATATGAGATCCTGGATGGGTTTCCTGGAACAGATAAAGGACATCAGGGGGGAAAAGCTAGTGAAATAGGAATAAACTGTGCAGTTTCGTTAGTAGTAACGTCCCAGTGTTGGTTCCTTATTTGTGACACAGGTACTATAGTCGTGTAAGATGTTAGCATTGGGGAAACTGAGTGCAGGGTATATGGGAATGCTCACGGCCCTCTTTGTAAATTTTCTGTTAAAGAAAAAGCAGTCCCCAGCACACAGACTGGTTGAGTTGACCAATTTTTAGCAATTTTAAATATCCAGATGTCATTTTGGTGTTATGAAAAGTGACAAAACATACCTAATTTGGGAGCCAGAGCAGTTTTGCTCTTTGGTCAATCGTAGAAATGTTGGCATCTTGTAAGGCCTCTGTGTGATGGGTCGTCCATGGTTGGACATAGATGTATGGAAACCCTATTTGAGGGGACATTTATTCCCTAGTTTATCTTCCATTTATTGTTTCAGTATCTTCACCTTAAAAATAATGATGGTGTATATTATATTTTGTGTAAAGTGTTTTGTAGCCTTACATACACAGAGTTAGAAAATCCACAAGACTGTTTTATTTGCTGATCTGGGTCTAAAGCACTGGACATTTGATCTTATCATTTAGCTCTTTCTGTTTCTTTTTGCTTCTTTGGAGCTGTTTAATGGGCTGTAGAAAAATACGGCCTCTCCAAAGGTTTGGCCTTTCAGATATTGAGACTTTTAATGAAAAAGGCTGATTTTAGTGCTGATTTAGCAAAAGGTTTTATTTTATCCTTCTGCCTGCTCTGTTCATGTGCTTTGAGCTTATTCTTTATAATTTTTAAAAATGCCTTTTCTAGGGGAAGCCGGGATGGCTCAGCAGGTTAAGCGCTTGCTTTGTAGCCTTGGGGTCCTAGGATCAAATCCCTGCCCCAGCTTTAGTGGACCCATATGCTGAACTGAGGTATGCTTTCCATGTGGGAGGCCCCCAGTTTGGTTCTCGCCCATCGATTTGGCCCCTGGCTCAAGGGGTGTGCCTCCCACACTAGAGGGCCCCAGCCCAGTTCCTGTCTTGTATGGCCCCCGCCCACCTGTGTGGACTGAAACCGTGTTGAAAAACTGATGACGTGCAACTATAGAGACTGCTCTGGGCCCTCCCCCTTCTCTCTGTCAAAAACAATAATAAAATAAATCTCAGAAAAAACACAAAAAGGTCTTTGTAGCAGAGTAAGGTTGCTAAGGATATAGAAATTATACAGCATGGTTAGTACATATTAAAATTAATGGCATCATCAGTGATTCCTCACCCAGTAAGTAAGCTGTGGCTGATGGAATGAATTGGCAAGAATGATGGAAGGGGTTTGCATGGGGAGGAGGTGGGGAAAGTGAGGTGTTTGGGGAGCTCATCCTTTTAGACAATTAGAAGATTAGAAAATCCTCAGAATGTTAAGCCTGTTAACATAACAGTGTTAATTCCCCCACTAAAATGCTGAATTTGCACACAGCAGGAAATTCATTGCTTGGATAGCATCCAATAATTTTTTAAGTTATAAGACACCTTTCATTCCATTTATTCAAAGTGGTGTGCATTTAATAGTTGGCAGAAGAACTGGAAATCCACAATAAAATGAGTTTTAACTTGCATTGAAGGAATTTAACTTAGATTGTTGTGTCATTGAAAGTTTTCATTCAAGTATAAAGAATGTAAGGATTTGGATCAGTTGCTTTATTATTACACTCCTTATATTTACTTGTAAGCAACATAGTTAATGGAAACCATAGTTTTTTTAATGTTCCTCATGCTCAATATACTTACTTGTGTAAGTTTAATTAAAAAGGATGAGGTATTAGGTATTTTTTTTTTTTGAAGGAGTATGCTTAAACTACAACTTTTGCTTGAGTGATTTTTTTTTTAAGATTTATTTTATTGTTTTTTTGACAAGAGAAGAGGGAGGGCCCAGAGCGGTCTCCATAGTTGACAGCATTAGTTTTCCATATAGTTTCACTCCACAGGTGGGCTGCACAGAGCAGGAACTGGGCCGGGAGCCTCCCACATAGGCCCCAGCAAGAACTGAGCTGGGGGTGCACCTCAGTTCAGCACATGGGTCCTCATGGGCTGGATCTGGGATTCGATCCTCGGTCCCTGGGGCTGCAAATCGAGTGCTTAATCCACTGAGCCATCCTAGCTTCCCCTGCTTGAGTAATTTTTAAAAGAACATACCTTAAAAATAATTATGAAACTACATTGTGCTAAACTATGTAGAAGGTGTGTTAAATTAATGTGGTATAATTGATATGAGATTGGGTGACAAAATTTTCTAATAGTACAGGTATTTTAAATGTAAATGTAATTTTTAAAAATTGGAGAAGACAGATAATAGAAAAGGCTTAAATTTGTAGGGGGAGGTCACATATAAAAAATAATGCTCATTTACAGTGTGCACTTTAAAAATCTATTGGTTAGCAAAAAGAATACATTTTAAGAGAAACTAAAAATCCACTAGTTGGCTATAGTTTTATTTGCATATCAGATCATATCATCTGTTGACTTTTGTTAATATTTTCTGGGTTGGACTCACACTATTTTTGGTCTCAGCATTTTGCCGTTATATGTTGTTCATCGTACATTTCATTCTCCTTTAATCCTACATTGTTGTCTTTGAACACTTATGTAACATTATAGTAGGCATATCAAATGAATATTGTGCCCAGCCAGCCAATTCCATTTTGTTTTCATACTCACTTTGAAAGTGGAATGTTTAAGCATCTGGGCTGATAACATCTACCGTATTTTTTGCTCCATAAGACGCACTTTTCCCCCCCAAAAAAGTGGAGGGAAAAGTGTGTGCGTCTTATGGAGCAAATACTGCAAAGAAGAGTGCACGTTGGGGACCTTAATGATGCCATGGGTAAGGCTGCAGCCAGATCAGAAAGCAGGGACTGCATGGAAGGAGAGCGGGTCCAGGCAGGTCAGGTATGTCTTATGGAGTGAAAAATATGGTATTTTACTCAGGTGCTGAGTCAAACTCTGGCTGGAGAGAGCCCCTTTGAACTCTTGGGGTGGCCCCAGTCCCCAGCTTGTATTCGAATAGCAGAGGTGTTAGGATCACTTAAGATCTACTGAGAAATTTCTGTCACTTGACTCCTGAGATGACAGATGACAGAGAGCTTCTGTGTCCTTAATTCCTGGTTGGAAAGCTGAAGTGTTGATGGAGTCAGCAGGAGTCTGGGGGGTCTTTGCCGATTTGCTTCCTGTTTATTTGCTTCTCCAAAGAGCCAGCAAGGACCTGACAGATGCCTGATCAGAGCCTCTTAGATGTTGTTAGAGGTGGGGAAATGCCTGCAAGGTGGGGCTGACTCGAGTTCTGCATCAAACCCTTCACCTTCCCAGAGGGGAAGAAATTGATATGCCTATTAGAAATATGAAAGAACTGTCAAAAATGCATGAAATCAACGATGTACAATGTGAACACTACAGGCAGCATGTTTTTTTGTTTGGCAGCTGGTATAAATTTGGCAAATGTTTTTATCACAGTAGAAAATAAAAACTTATCACTGCCGTCTCTAAGCTTCCCTTTCTCCAACTTGTGGTTACGCTATTCTGATCTTATAGATTAGAAGAGGGTGCTGTTAAGAAGTCGAGGTGTAATACAATTAGAGTGGACAGTGGAACCCATCATTTATAAAAGATTAGAGGAAGATAGAATGGAGGAGGAATTAGTTCACTGTATATCAGCAGTGAATTAGATTGGGCAAAAGGTAGTATTGGGTAATGCTAACAAAAGATACACATTTGAACAAGTAATGGGGGCCACCAGTAATTCCTACTTTCAGTGCGGATCAGACCTCTGAAGTTTCTGTCTGGATGGGAGGAGCACATTGAGATAATGAAGAAAGCGTTCAGGCTGGCTAGGGGATCTTTGTGTTACTACTGAGGAGCTGGGCATGTGTAACTTGGACCAGAACATCATCAGATGGTCAGCATGCCAGCCATCAGCTGGGAAGGATTTGGGTCTGATGGGTAGAAGTTATACAACGAAAGGTTTGGGCTTAGTTAAAGCTGTAAGACAATAGCATCAGCTACCGCGCCAGGCACACCACGGGAGATGGGTGATGAGTGAGCTACCCCTGGAGATGCTGGTCAAAGCTAGACAACCAGCTGCCAAGATCCTTCGAAGCGATTTCATTTTTTCAGGGAGAATTGCAAGGTTATCCCTTCCAACTCTTGAGATATTCTAAGTCTGTTGAGTTGCAGTGACAGTAGAATGATGGGATTGTACTCTGTAAGTGGTGGTTGCTGCACCCCAAGCCCACAGAGTAGGTTGGAAACAAAACATTAGGAGAAGTACCTATGTCTTCGTTGCTCAGAAATGACCGGTCAGATTCTTCTTTTGCAAATGTTAAGTCCAGATTTCAAGATTGTGATGAGACTGATTTCGTTATTCTTCCTTCTGTGTCATTCAGCTTTTTGATTCGTGCCCTATAATTACCCTGTCATTATTTTAGTGACATTTCTTTGCATTTGCTTCCATGTGAATACAATGATCTCTGCCGTGTTTTGCCAAGCAAAAGATCATGTCCAAAAGCTGTCCAGCAAATAATCGAGACCTTCCCCCTATTGTTTATCCACTAAATTAAAGAGAGCAACACCCACCCTTTGTATAAATCTCCATGGAATCACATGTTTTTGGCCAGCCTCTTTGATTACATTCTTTTTTTTTTTAATATATATATATATATTTTTTTTTTTGACAGAGAGAGAGAGAGAGATACAGAGAGAGAGAGATACAGAGACAGAGACAGAGAGAGAACTGAACTGGGGGAGCTCCCAGTTCAGCACATGGTTCCACACGGGCCAGGGCTGGGATTCGATCCTGGTCCCCAGATCCCCAGCACTGCTAAGTGAGCGCTTAACCCACTGAGCCATCCCTGATTACATTCTTAACCTTTTTTTTTTTTCTTACGTGGGGTTCATGTCACATTATTT